>CM060966.1:54071283-54151283 GCA_030765045.1 Tenodera sinensis
TAAAAGCGTCAACCCCATGTCAGTAGATTTACTGTCATATAAGAACGCCTGCGGCACAAAATTCCGGCATACCGGCGGCGCTGATATGAACCTTCCAATTGGCAGTGTCCTTAACAAACAAAATATTTATTTTCCAATGCTATTTCTGAAGCATAGTTACCAAAAAGTTTAGTTCTGGACGGTACATTAGCAAAAGCTCTTTGTTCGTTATTGATTGAAGTATTTGCACTGGAAAATAGGCTTGCAAACATCACATGCTATACAGTATGATATACGTTTACAAACTTCGAGCATGGATTCCTTAGATCAAAAGAAGAAAAAAGTCATACGTACATATGTGCTATAATCCTTTATTTTCTCGTTATTAATCACAGTTTACGTTCAACGCTCTTCCAGGTCCAATCTCACAATTTCATGTATACACCCATTCATAGGCGGCTTTGACCCGTTCGGCTCAATGTATCCTACATAGTGGCGAGTGTTGTCATGGACACTTGTTTACAGTATTCATTAGTCTGTCTTCAACGTTTCAATTGTGTACACCTCACAGTGGGTTAATTGCACGTGTTTCATTCCACCATGTCAGGATATTCATTTCGCGAGCAGACTGTAATTGTAGGTGACTGTCCGATAGGCTCATAAATCTTCCACCAAATCTTACAGCTGCTATCTTCAGGGATTTTATCCGGAATACTCTTCCAGAATTACTAGACGAACATGCGCCTCAGAAAATACGACAAAACATGTGGTTTATGCATGATTGGGCTCGAGATGCACTGACTTGTATGTAACACCACAGATGGACAGGTAGAAGAGGACCAGTTCTACGGTCTGTACGCTCACCCGACCTTAATCCTTTGTAGTTTTATTTCTGGGGGTACGTTAAGCAGTTGGTTATGCAGCAAACATACCGTATTTATAAACTCTTCATCAAAGTGTCATGAAAACCTCCGAAACCATTCGACACCATCCCGGAGTATTTGAAAGGGTGCGATAGTCTATGATTCGACAATTGCATGCGTATCTAGAATCAAGAGGACACTTCAAGCATTTGTTACGAGGTTTCTGTTGACGGGGTATGAGCGTAAACTTTCATTAATATATCAAAAGGATTATGGGACATATGTTCATATTGTGACTTTTTGGTTGGGGTGTAAAGTAAAGAAGACAGATGTAGTCGAGATAAAGAAACACTTTTATTTCCGTAAACAGTGACTTTGTACACTCGTTGCAACAGCAAGAAAGTCTTTACCGATTCACCAACAGCTCGGCTCCGAATTCGTAACATAAAGAACTAACTCTTCTCCGTCGGCTTCACATACGTCTGACTGCTCCGTCGGCACGACTGCTCAACGCTTCACATACGTCTGACTCTTTCTGTCGGCACGACTACTCAACGCTTCACATACGTCTGACTCCTGCTCTGTCGTACTTTACCGCTATTTATATCTCCCAGGCACTATTCTGGAAGCTTCAGGAACGTTCAGTTATTGCGGTGAGATACAAAGTAGAAGATTCCAGAAGCCTCTATCCTTTTCTCTCTTTCGGCAAGCGCCCCAACAATGCGGCCATTCTCTGTCTCTTTCCTTCGGCTCCTTTGCGGTAGTGCCGACAATAATGCGATGGGTGACACTGCTGTTGTCGGCAATTAGATGCGGCGGGCGCGGTGACACTGCTCCCTCCTCAGAGCTGGTCGTCCCGACCAGCACAATCGCTGCGGCATCTCCCTTGCGCCCCGGTTGACTAACCCATCGAACCTCTTCTCCAGGAGGCACGATCCTAGGTATCGCTGTTGGATAGTGTCCCTTGGTCCGGGTAGGACGATGTACGCCATCCTGCTTCGAAATTCTGCAACAGTACCGCCGGTCTTGACGGTCCCTCGTCCAGTTGCCCTTCTTCCTGGTGTGTTGACGGGCCATCCTGCGCACTTGGAAACGGCTCACTGGGTACTATGTCCGCCGACCTCTCTGGCGCACCTTCGCAGCCACCTTGCTTCCGATGGGTCCGGCAACAAACCCCGCCACATCCGCGCGAGTCGCGTCCACCGCTGCACTCGTGTTCACTCGTGCTCGGCACGGCCTCTCCTGTACCCTGCCGTCCACGATGATGTCCACCATTCTTCCGTTCACGGCACTATGCGTCAGGTGACTGGATGGCTCCGACGGTCCCCCCATGTCCCACGCCAAGTCGGTTCTCGCTTGTTGCTCGTTTGCTTGTGCGCTTCCCTGCTGATCGTCCCCCACGTCATATCCTGGTTGGTTACGTACCCGACACACTCCTCCAGGGGATCCTCGACGACGTCCCTGAACTGCCCCTTTGTCTTCCCCGAGACGTACACTTTCGTTATCTGAAACGGGCGCAACTGTCGCCTCAGCCACTAGGTGCTCTCTCCCCGGGTCCGCGCTATTCCGTCTGCCCCTGGCATCCAGTACTTTGACACTCTCGTCAACTCTTACTACCAGAGCGCCAAGACGTTCCCCGTCGTCCTCCACGACGTCCACATGCTGGCAGAGGTCTTCCACCTTTTCGCCGAGTTCTTCCACGTCTTCCGTCACGCCAGTCAGTTCGCCGAGTTGTTCCACGTCTTCCGTCACGTCAATCAGTTCGCCAAGTTGTTCCACGTCTTCCGTCACGCCAATCAGTTCGCCGAGTTGTTCCACGTCTTCCCTCATATCATCTGAAAGTGGGGCAACTGTCGCCTCGGCCACTAGGTGCTCCCTCCCCGGCTCCGCGCTATTCCGTCTGCCCCTGACATCGAGTAGTTTGACGCTCTCGTCAACTCTTACTACCAGGGCGCCAAGACGTTCCCCGTCGTCCTCCACGACGTCCTCGTGCTGGCAGAGGTCTTCCACCTTTTCGCCGAGTTCTTCCAAGTCTTGCGTCACGCCAATCAGTTCGCCGTCAATTTTCGCCGATAGCTCCGTCTTCATCTCTTTCAGCTCGGCAGCGAGGTTGTCGTTTCTCGTCTTCATTTTGGCAACGAAGTTGTCGTTTGCCGTCTTCATCTCTTTCATCATTGCCATCATCCTGGTTTCCGAATCTCCCTCCATCTTGGTTCTAACGTTGCAACTTCTGACGATGTAATGAAACTAGAAGCAATTCGACGGATCCCACTCCTGACACCAATGTGACTTTTGGTGGTGGGTGTGAAGTAAAGAAGACAGATGTAGTCGAGATAAAGAAACACTTTTATTTCCGTAAACAGTAACTTTGTACACTCGTTGCAACAGCAAGAAAGTCTTTACCGATTCACCAACAGCACGGTTCCGAATTCGTAACACAAAGAACTAACTCTTCTCCGTCGGCTTCACATACGTCTGACTGCTCCGTCGGCACGACTGCTCAACGCTTCACATACGTCTGACACTTTCTGTCGGCACGACTACTCAACGCTTCACATACGTCTGACTCCTGCTCTGTCGCACTTTACCGCTATTTATATCTCCCAGGCACTATTCTGGAAGCTTCAGGCCTCTATCCTTTTCTCTCTTTCGGCAAGCGCCCCAACAATGCGGCCATTCTCTGTCTCTTTCCTTCGGCTCCTTTGCGGTAGTGCCGACAATAATGCGACGGGTGACACTGCTGTTGTCGGCAATTAGATGCGGCGGGTGCGGTGACAATATGAACATTTTTTCTTCATTTGATGTAAGGAATCCGTGGCTAAACTTTGTAGAAATACATGAATGACGCAGACGACGGGAATCATTTTGATGTATGTTACAGTTATTCCCTTAGTTGTTCTTACTGTCTATAGAACCTAATTAGGAGAAATATAGCCTTTCACCTTAAAAATCGATATGCAGATATCATAAGAAATAAGTACTCGTTTAGAGGTTCGCTGAATGCAAGAAAGACACATTTATAAAAGAAAAGTCTGCAATCTCGCGTGTGCGCGCGTTTATGTTTGTGAAAAGCAACGCAAAATCCTAATATCTGATAACGACCAACTTCGAGTTTAAGTTCAGCAACTACCAAGAATTTCAAAAGCTCCTCTTCACCAAGCTACTCAAGGAAACGTTTTCATTACTTTTTACTTTCTCAAAAATAGCTCTAACATTTTGAACTGTATAAGGATTGTGGACGAGAAATTAAATCTACGTTTTTAATTTTCTCCTAATAACTAGAGAAATCCCCATTCAGAATGAATCTTGTGGACTGTTAACTTTTTCTGCTACCTGTATTGAGTAGGAGAGGCATTGTACTCCTTCCAAGAATTCTATGTCGAGATTTCACCGGTTATATATGTTCTGAGGTCCTCTGAATCCAAAAAATTGCATTTTAACTAAAAGGTTAAAGGGTGTGTGTATGTCTGGTCTGTGTGTGTATGAGAGAGAGAGAGAGAGAGAGAGAGGGGGGGGGGCGTTTGAACAGCATTTGAACAGCATAATTCAAAAGGGAAGTCACTTGGCATTCACTATAACCATCTTCGAGCTAAGCGACATCAAGATTAAAAAAAATCCCCCATCGTACCCCTTACTACCGTTTACATAGAACACTTAAAAATTGTGTATTTTATAAAAAAATGCACTAACAATTTTCATTAGAACACTATTTTCGTGGCAAAAGGAACAAGTAGGTACATATATTAAAACTTCTGGGAATAGCCTCTGAAGTCTTCGTCATTCTGGATTACTTGCATAACTAGTAAACTATAAGGGATAGACAAATCTTAGATACTACACAAAAATGTAGATCTTGTTAATGCACACAATTTATATAAAATAGTCCTGTTTCTTTGTGGAAGAATCATTTCTGAGATATTCTTTTATATTGGGTTGACTTTTAAACTATTTACAATTTTCTCAAATAGCAATATGTTGTTAGCTTTTTTGTCTTCGGTGTGCAAAGAAAACGAAATTTTAAAGCCAATACAGAGCTCAGGTATTAAAATTTTGACTGTTACTTAATGCCACTAATTCCCCTTTCTACTTACAAGGAAATTAGCAATAAGATAATTTTTGCACATGTTCATTTGCAAATGCTTATCTTATATATTTAAACGAGCAATTCTTGTGTGTGTGTGTGTGTGTGTGTGTGTGTGTATATATATATATATATATATATATATATTCAGCGCAACTTGGAAACGGCTCTAACGATTTCGATCAAATTTTGTATTCAGACAGGGTTTTACTTTCTGAGTTTATCTATATAGGCGTCATTACTGAAAAAAAAAAACCGATTTTACGCGTAACAGTCACAATTACTCTAAGCCTTATTTTGGCCGTAATGTCTATGTTAATGGGCCAATTTCAACAAACAGGCCAGGATATTAAAGGTCTCATCACGGAAACGACAGCAACAATTAGGATGAAAATTGACATTTAGTTAACATTTTGCTTTTCAAGTCTATCTAATTAAGAAAAGCAAAAGAATAGAAAAGCCGAGCGAAGCTCGGTCGCCCAGAACATGAAGTAGATCGAATAATAAGAGTTTGTAAGACGTTTGTACAAGAGTAGAGAAAATCATTTGGGTGTAACATAATATATTTTATAAACGGTAAACTAGTGGAGGGAAACGAAACACTTACTGCACTAAAAGTGTATGTCGCTTAAAAATTAGAGTACTTTCAAATACTTTTTTGTGGTTCCAGTCACTGCTGCTTTGACTTTCAATGCTTTGTTGTTGTTGTTTGAAGTGCTATCACCATTCAATTGTTTCTCGTGATACGGAAATATTATGGAATTTAAACACCTGTAGGTGTATAGTGCCTCGCTTTTTAAAGATCTGACTGTACTTCAGCGTGCTGTACCTCTTTTGTACTTCACAAAAATGTCTGCTGAGACTATTTGTGCAACATTTTATCTCAATAAACGTGAATTATATACAAAAGTAACGTTTTGGAATAATATTTTATAGAAGCTGTATTAAAATAAGTGAAATATATGAAGTCATATGGACTTAATGCTTCATAATTGTTCATACAAAGGAGTCCACCAGTTAAAGAAGAAGAAAATAGTGCTAGCAAATATCACTCAACCACAGTTTTGTTAAAAAAGTTAAAAAATGGAAACAGTCAACAGTTTTCTACTTATGGGAAGTTAATAGGAATGATGAAGTATTTTCTCTAAACTCTGTCACGTGTATCATCAATTTCTACCTAAATATCCGCAATACTGTATCTTTTGCGAATTCCTTACAAGGTTGCTTCGAAGCATTTTGATAGATACTCTGCACAGTGTTGATTTATTTGAGGTAGTTAATCCTGTGTACTTGCACAGAAATACACACAATTGTGAGTTCTCTAACTCAGGGAAAGGTATTGTGAAGGCCGGGCGCGGTGCCGAACCAAGGACTGTCGGGACTAAGCTACTAGGTGACAAACCCAAGAGGCGTATCGGAAAGAATGCGATACTGTCGAGTTGTTTACGTGAGCCTATCGCAAATACATTCAGATGCCATCATATCTTCAGGACAACAACGTGTCACAGATAGGCAGACACGAGAGATCATCCAATTGCGTTGCATTACTGACTGTACACCAAGTTACTAGTATTTCGGTGTTCTAGTAAATAAGATAATAAGCGAACGCAGCACTCCTCTGACAACCAAGGTCAATACGTCTGGTCTCTTTGCCAGGTAGCACTTCACACTACATAGCAGGCCGGCGAGCAAACAAAGGCGCCCAAGGTCAGCCTGCCTCATTCTACTGTTTGTGTGTACGCGACTAACAACAATCGAGCGGCACAACCACAAATGGGTTTTGTACAGACCTTCGAGAAAGATTTGAATACGTCATCGCCGGCGTGTTTGAACGAGTTCGCCAAATGTCCGTGTGACGTCATTCCCGCTGTATAAGTCGGTCTGGATGGCTCAGTAGGTTAGACGCTGGCCTACTAATTCCAAGGTCGCGGGTTCAAACCCGGTCCAGACCGATGATTTTTAAGTGTGCTTAAAAACGACAGCTCCATGTCAGTAGATTCACTGGCATATAAAGGAACTCCTGCGGGACGAATTTCCGGCACACCGGCGACGCTCATGTGATCCTAGCAATTGACAGCGTCGTTAAACAACATAATTTGTTTAATCCTACTGTATAAGCAGGTGAGGAAAGAACAGAGTTAGAGCTGCTGTTACAGACATGAGTTGGTCAGTGTGTCAGTGAGTGAGACAACTGTGTGTGTGTGTTTGTGTGTGTGCATAAGTGTGTGTGTGTGTCTGTGCGTGTGTGGTACTTAAGTGGTGTCGAAGTAAAGAAGGTTTAACGAACGACAAGTGATTGTATCGTCGGAGTTAGCATGTGAGCGACAAGAGAAGGTGAAGAAACAGTGGAAGGACGAAGTCACAGTTACGAGAAGAAAACAATTGTGAGTTGTGATATCACAAAAGACTGTAAACTATGTTAACGTCTTATGTAATATTTCCTTATGGCTGCAATGGTAACAGGAATATACTGTAGGTTTGAGCACTAGCTCTGAAATTTAGTTCCCATTGCATGATCAAGACTAGGGCTACGCTATATCAAAACTACGGTTCGATAGTTTTGCTACAGTACACAAATGATGTAGTAAACGGTAGGATTATCAGTACTATTGGTAGCATTGGTAGGGAAAGAATATAAAATATAGCTAATTAACACATGTAATGAGAAATTCAAACATAATGATTACAAAAACTGTGATTATGTCTTTGATCATTGTAAACAAATTAAAAGTTGTACGTTTCGGTTCAAAATGGCATTGCTCGTGATCACTATTAGTGACTTCGGTCTGAACTATTGTATACTTAGACAACCTTCTAAATGTTTTTGAAGACACTAATGTTCTGTAGGTTAAGCCGCCCTTTACAAATCCTCTCCCAATTTCGAGAAGATTCAAAGTTCAACGCGTCCGGTTTCTAGAGAAATTTAGTAAAACAGAGTAGTAGAACTGCCATAGACTGCCCGCCTCGGTAGCGTGATGGTTAGCGTGTCTGCCTCATGTTCAAGAGGTCGCGAGTTCGAATCTCCCTTAGGGCAAGTTATCCGGGTAACTTAAAGCTCCATGGACCTCCGGCTCGTTTGAGCATCATTTCACCCATTTCATTTCATTCATTCGTCCGATATGACACAATGTTGCAGGACGTTAATTAGGTTCTTAACCCGCAGAATTGGCGGGTTAAGAACCTACCCGGTTAGGTGTGTTGCATACCCATCATATTGATGTCCTTCATTTTATGTGATCATGTTTTACAATCCTCTTCTGGTAGAGCGCAACATAATCACATACCTTAAAGAACGCGATCGATATAAGGTAACGCCCGATAGGTATGCAACACACCTAACTGCAGGTAATGCGGGTAGGTGCTTAACTGACCAATTCCACTAGAAAAACTACCGTAGTCTGCACTTACTTATGATAGTCTGTGGTAGTTTTACAACTCTATTCAGGACATAAGAAACGAATAACGACTTTCTATTTGAGAAAACTATAAATATTGTAAAGCGGAAACGAATAACAAGGAATATCTTGGAAGTAGTTAAGTTCACAGAAAATGTGTATGATACATATTGCATGTTTCAACGAGATTTCATTTTTGTACAATAAGATTTTGTCTATCTTTTACGGTTTACGGATTATACAAAAGTCATTCAGAATGAAGAGCATATCTGAGTACATTCCAGAAAATGCAAGATATAGATTTTAATTGGTATGAAAACATTTTAAACATGTAGTTTAATCGAAATATTTGGAGACCGTTTTGAGAAAATCAAAATCATCGAAAACTGTTCCCTGTACATGGCAGTCTGAAGTGGTGGATTTCCTTGAAAATCTTGTGTCACATTCTTGGAATACCATGTTTGGTATTAGCCGAGTTTTCTTGTTTGTGTTATATTGTTCAGAGACACACACATGGACACACACAGACATATGCGCTCTCTCTCTCTCGCTCTCTCTCTCTCTCTCTGTTTCACACACACACAGAGGTTATTCTAAAAATATTTCTGTTTTTTTACTCAGGGAACCTCAAGATGTATATTTACGTTGAAAAATCCATGTCGAATTTTGCGTGTATTACAGTACTTCTTGTACCTACTAAATGAAGCAGAGAAACAAAAAATTGTAGCGAACTAAATACGCCTCTTAATTTAAACGGCGCATTGAAGTATCATTGAAGCATACTTTCTTTATGTACTATCTTTCACAAAAGTAAATACCCATCTTCGGTAAGACGTGCGCAAAGGGTCACCTAATTCTCAGGCGTGCTTGCATAGGTGGTATGAGAATTAAATTAGTCATATGCTTCCCTTGCTGCTCGGAGGACATGGCAGCCATGTCACCTCCCAACTCACCTCACCTCGTGGCTTTGAAAAGCAATATTTAAGCAATCCTTCTACATTAACGGGCAAACATTGCAGATTCAACTTCAGTGCACCTGCAGAACATATGTTCTTATGGTGTTTCTGTTAAGTTGTGGACTAGAACTAAAATGATTCAGTTTTGGTGCTAGACTTATAGAACGTGAGTTTAATCAGTCAGGCCAAGGCCGCGTGTTCACTATGGCTGTGGTGCCTAAGGCCTGTTCTTTCAAATGAACAGTGTGGGCTGACATGGGTTCGAATGCCATCTAATATATTCCTTTTTCTTTCTTAACGGAAACATTATAATTTATATAACCCGTGCGAAATCTAAAATTATACAAACTAATGGAATATATTTCTAATAAAGCTCCTCCTTTAGGTATTTTTATTCCGTGTACCATTGTAACCTTTCCCGCCGTCTTATGAATGCTGTAGTATGATCCTAAGATACCAATTGCTGAAAATGAAGTGTGGAACACGCCTATCTCAATTGTCAAACATTCCCCTTGAAATTAATATTTCCCTTAAAACATTCACATTCAAAGGCATCTCTATGAATTTCGTAGGCTATTATCATATTAAAATAGATAAGTGTGTAATAGTGTAAATTACCAGATCTGGATGCCAGTGAATATGACACATTATACAGAACAGAATCCAGTTGTTGAAGCAACCTTTGCACCCAGCAGGTTGTCATGTCGTTTATATGTAAGCAGACACAAGGTTGCCATGTCCCCATTAACTCAATTTGTAGCAGTGTGCCTTCATCTGATTTTCCGTTCCTGATAAAAAGCTGTAGAGAACTAAACGCATTTATTAAACAATTTTGCCGTTCTTATGCACGTTAGACATCACTATTTGGTACTTCTGCAAACACAGTATCGCTCAAATGGAATTATACACAAATAGAATTTTTACAAAGGATACTAAAACCGAGATGTTCTTCATAAAAGTAGAAGGTTACAGTTGTTGGCCACAAGTTTTTGAATGAGCTGTGTCCTAGCTATCCTAAGTATCATAAAGAAGGAGGGTTGGGAGGGTGACGCACATATATCTAATCGGCCATTTTCCCCCGCACCTCGTTCCTCGGGGACTTTCTTTGGTAAACTTACAGAGTGCACATCCACCAGCCAGTCACAACCCGCCGAACACCGTCGCGTGATCCCACAAGCCTGAAAGAGATGACAATGAAGGAAATTATAGGTACAGGAAATAGTTATCAGGAATGTTGTGATAGAAGAGGAACCACGCCAGCATTTGCCTATCGATCCTGCGAAACCACGGAAAGGCCATGGATCAGACTGGGCAGGATTCGAACCGGATCTCTAGAATGCGAGTCACACCCGCGTAACCGTGGCTCCACTTCGCTCGGTAACCGTTTATGAAACTTAATTTTCAGGGTGGGTGTGTGGTGATGTTTAAGGACCCGTCAACGACTATGTCATTAGGACCCGTTAATTTTCAGTCATTTCCTCTCTCTTTCTAAATCACGTCGAAATTCATTAAAAGAAGCGACCTTCTGCTTTCTAGTTCGTCATTGCTGGCTCATTGCGACAATACACAGGAAGGGTTGATCATCGGCACTCCGCAGTCGTGTGAGTTTTGGGGGAACACGCAAATAAACATACTATGTTCCTTTAGATATAGCTGCATGTTCATAAGCGCGGAACGAGGTATCTTTTTCTAACGAGATCTACTATTGTTACAAAAGGATGAGAGAAACAAGTTTCCGAAAGTGCAAGGAAAGGTAACGTAAAAAGAGGTCGTTCTGTAAAATCTATAAACATGTAGCGTGTCTGCATAAGATTTGAATGACATTGCTTGAATTGTATTTAACAATAATATCAGACTTTAGCTGCGAAACGGAAATTGTGGTTTCTTGTCTAATATGATTTGAAAACGAAATGCACCGACTCTACGGGCAGTTATTAGTGTAGGCAAATAATAACTCGTCCGAAACGTGGCCAAAAATACCTTATGCACTATTACTATTTACTCTTGTTTGCAATGTGAAGTCAGTTGGTCTCGAGGGAGGAAACACATACGTGTGTCGAGGAGGGTCTCACTGTATGTGTCGTAAAGTATTGACCAACACAGCACCTAGTCGATGCACCTAATTGCAGATTCTGTTTCTTTGGTCTCTTGTCATATTTATGTGTGATAAAACAGTCAAACGCTACAGCAAACATAACTACATATAAATGCAAATCAAATGCATGTTTTTCTGCTCTTCTATCAGTGGTTAGCGGACTTTTTTAAAATTTAAGCCAGAGCAAGTGAATATGATGCAACCAAATAGCAGAGAAAATTCAAACTATGTTAAGCTGATTTAATCAGTTCTGTATGTGGGGCTGTCCGTACTCGTTGAGTTACCGTACTTAACACTTCACAATTTGTTTTATAATAGTGGGTAATGGGTTAGGCCCGGTATTAGAACGTAGTAGCGTTTGCAATAACAAGTTCAGTCGCCCATCTTACACCACATGCAGTTGGTAATGTTGGTGATGTCGTTGCTATAGCTACATGTCTTTGGTGATTTAGAAAAAAAAGTTAATGTTTCTAAATAATGAAATATTGGATGAAAAATAAGTGTGACAGTTTAGCGTTAAGTTAACATGACCGTGCACAACAAACAATAAGTTTTCCAGTAACGAATCTCGTAACAATTACATAGGTACATCCAGCGTTTGGCTTCGCATTTTGTTCATACTAAACCAAGTCTGTTGCTCACTACTTATTGTCATTTATTTGTGTGTCTATATTCTACAAAGTGTTCATAAACATTCTTCTTTTCTATTTACTTCAGATCAATCACGCCCGGCGTGGAACATATTCTCGTAGGTTTACGGAAGGTGACTAGGCGAGTGGCCGTTTTATTAATGCTCATGTAAGTTTGTAGGACTGTATATTTATGTACGTGATGCATGGATTAATTGCATTACATGATCCTACCTTTTATGTTTATGCTTGATTTTCAAAAACGTATTGTTGGTTAACAGCAATCCAACATTAAAATATATTGTGGCTTTATGGTTTATACATTCTCGTTGATTTGCGTATCCAATTTCAAATCTGACGTAATGAGGTTAGGAGTGTCTGCTTCGTAAGTCTGAATCTGTTTGAAAAGTCATGGTCATTCTACATCTGAATGTGATAGGTCTATTTAAGTAAGTTATGGGTTCCTTTGGGTTACTAAGGTGTTTCAACTTCATAATAGCAATTCCTCGGGGCTAGGTAAATTGAGTCCATAATTAGTTGTTTACGATTCTCTAAGTGGTAAGTTGAGTCCCAATCTTTTTAATCCATACGGTAAATTGAGTCCGCTATGGGTGGCTATACAGGTCGCAGCGCAGCGCTGTGACGTCAGGGGATATATGTCATGATGCACCAATATCAAGTCAATAGATATATCCGTGGACAGTAAGCAGGCGTACCTTCTAGTGTTGTGAACAGATAGTGAATGGGCCAGTATGGAAGTAATGATTAGTGAGAAAAATGAAGAACAGATGGTAAAGTTTACTAAGGACACACTGAGGTTTGACTTTGTGAAAGGTGTTTCTTTTAAATTTTTACCTGCATGGTAAAACTATTGCAAGTTGCTGGTACGAACGATTTTAACATGACAACATTTTAACCACACCAACCTGATAAATGGTTGCGCAGTCCCAAGTCTGCACAACGTGGGCGGGGGGCTTTTATCACAATTACGGTTAGAGGGACTCAATTTACCTACCCTGAAAGTTTAAAGTTTAGGAGGGACTCAATTTACCATCCCCGCAATTCCTCAAACATCTTTCCGGTATCTACATGAACAGCTGGGGCTGCCATATTGCACACAGCGAAGGCTAAACTGTTGTTAAACTGGAGGTAAGTTCCAGTAAAGTTGAACTTAATTTAAACTGAGGATTGGCGTTCCAAAAACGAAAGTAAACCTTAATCTATAGTTTAAACTTCCTTTATAATACTGTCCCTTAATGACATGTGAGTCTTGGATGGTTGGAGTAAAGCTTTGGAACTTTTGTCGGGGGTTTCCGTGGTTGTGGTTTGTCTTCTGCTCGATCAGTGTGTGGGTACATCCTGAATTGAATGTAAGATAATATGAGGTATTGCGAAAGTAAAGGGCTAAATCAACATCCACCGATATTTTAAAATTTTACTTTATTGAATTAACACTTCGATAACAAAGATTGAACAAAACCGAGCAAAGACTTTGAGTGATATGGCTACAAGTAAGAAGGGCGAACTGAACAGCCTTCCTCCCCGTTCACTAAACGTCTGAACTCTAATGAAGACGTACAAAAATAATAGTCAACTTTTGACCTTCAAAAAGCATTGCCAACCCCAATGTCATAAACAATATTTGTGGACGTTCTAAGTACAACCTTTGTATCTATAATATTGAAATACGACAATCGGCGATGCATGAGAGTACGGCTAAGCGCGGATCTTGCGAGATAGCGACCTGTTTATCACATCATTTGTCTAATATTTACATTAAAAGGGTTGCGATAACCGCCTTAGGGGCCCGCCTCTGTAGCGTGATGGTTGGCGTGTCTGCCTCACGTTCAAGATCGTGAGTTCGAATCTCGCTTAGGGTAAGTTATCCGGGTAAGGTTTTTTTCCGAAGTTTTCCCTAATCCTGAGAAGAATGTCGGGTAACTTAAAGCTCCATGGACCTCGGGCTCATTTGAGCATCATTTCACCCATTTCATTCATTCACCGTCCGATATGACATTAGGTTGGAGGACGTTAATTAAATAAAAAACCGCCTTAGGTCAGAACAAAAACCTGTATGTAGTGTTCTCCAATTTGATCATTCATCGGAAAAGATTCACTCAAATATTACATCATTTCAAGGTACCTGGTCACTCATTGTTGTCCGTGATAAGAACTCTGCTCACATTGAAAAAGCAGCTGACTATTACGCATACCTCATTGAAAAATGTCGCACGTAAACACCTTTTCACGGGGTTTGCCTCACAAAGGATTTGGTAATGAAATCTACTCCGCATCAGAAACAAGTTACGAAAGCTCACTTGAAGCGAGCGAATTTAACAAATGGATAAACCTTTAAATTCACGCAGAATTACAAACAAGGACTCAACATACACTCGGAACATATTTTGGAAGTAAAAACACCAGTTGAACTTTTAAAAGGAAAGGCCGCAAATTACGACCCAGCAAAATTCTGCCTTGAAAACGAAAATGTGCGAAAGTGTGCGACTATCCGATCGCCTTAGCTCCTGTAAATTCAAGGACATTTGCGGGTTGTTGAGATAAGTTCCTCTTTCGTGGAGAAGATTCATTGTACCCAAAATCACCTAACGCATGACAACAGTGACGACATCATTGACTACAATTTTAATTTTATTTTTGTAATTGAACATTTTGTCGGGAAAATAATGTGTTGTAGCTCCATAATGTTTATTAGAGACATTCAATCCTTGAAAATAGGAATAGGAAAAATGAGGAAGAGGTTCCGCAATGAAATCAGATTTATTGTACCTACCTATGCCACCAAGTGCGCAACCCCGGGAGGAAGAATGAGGTGAGAGGAGACATAGGACTGCTAGATCCAGGCTAACGGTACATACGTTGCCAGAGGTCCCTAAGGTTTACCAGTTTGACGACACCTCGAGGTCTATAGGTCTTCCGGGGAAACTTCATAAAAATCCATTGGTCGGCCACTGGAATCGAACCCACGGCCTCCCGAATGCGAGCCTCACACATTACCGCGGAGCTACCTTGCTCGGTATCCTTAAAATATTAAACGATGTGGAATATCAAAAGTTGAACATGATCCAGTTATATGCTTTTTAATAAAGTCCGGCCGCATAAGTTTGCACTTGACAGCTCGCATGGATTCACGTGAAGTTGGCTATTCTGTGCTTGCGTCGGTGCTAATACACAGTGGCAGACGATGTAGCTTTCCATCGCACCATAAAACCACATAAACAATGCACGTAAGCTATGAACGTAGAAGAACAATAAATTACTTTGTTATTACTAAAAATTGAAGGTAAACGCAGTTATAACACACTGCAACATAGGTAAAACAAATTACAAGTCTTGAACAGTAAAATTGGAGAAACTAAATAATCGCTTGATCATGACAGAAAGGAACACAAATATAAATACAGTGTTAACTCACCGATTTAAAATGACAATGATGCAATCCAATGCACGACTCCGTTGTCATCCTCGGAAGCAGCATTATCATCATCGTCGTCTTTGCCATCACCACAAAGGCATGTCATCAGTAGTTAGTATTCATTAATTATACCGTCCATTTCCTGCACTTTTATGATCAATTTTTGCACATGAACCACTTTCTTCCTCCACGAGGCTGCATCCACCGTGCCACACCTTTCCGCAAAAGTCTTTCCACCTCGGTTATAGTGAACGGTTTATCGTTTTCCCTCACAAAGGCTTTAATGTCACTCCACACCAACTCAATCGGATTAAACTGACAGTGATAAGGTGGTAACCTAATCACTTCATGACCAAGTTCGCTGCCCAGTTCATCTGTGACGTACGTCGGTGTACTGGGTTTATTTTGTTTCACCAAGGAATGCAAAAGCATCTTGGTCATGTTCATATCCGCATGGATGCCTCTTGCCTTCAGCCACTCTACCATAACCTCTTTTCCATCATTCGAGGAAGGTGCTTTGTCCAGTTTCACCGAGTAATAAGACACATTATCCATCACTATAACTGTTGGGCCTTTCAGCTGCAGCAAAATTGTTCTGAACCACTCCAGGAAGCATGTATGTCCCATGTTTTCGTGGTAGTCTCCGATTTTCTTGAACTTGAGGACTAACAAGCCATCTTCAAGAAATCCATCGGAGGAATAAACGTGTGGCACTATTAACCGGGCTCCTTTCCCTATCGGATGATGACCGCTGCTGTTTGGTATGTCATCTTTCCAGCATTTTCTCACGGTGTCTCTCGCATTGACCTATGTTTCTTCCAGGCACAACGTTTTGGGGAGGTCTTTGCCTACGATTTTATGCAAAAACACATTTCGCGCCACTACTATGTGCGTCTTTTTCAGCAGCACTTTTAATCCATTTACCTTTTTAAATAGGAAGTCAATCTCTCTCAACACCGCTTTCAGCGATGTTTTGCTCCGGTGAAAAGCTCTGCATTTCCCAGTGACACAAGTAATTTCCGTAGGGTTAGGTACTCCTTTCTACCGTAGCAGGCATAAATATGCTATCAAATGGCATCTATTTCGAACGCATCACTCTGTGGCCGCATGAATGCCGGTTTCTTTCTTCCCTGGAGTTGACAAAAATACCTGTTACATTGCAGGTGGTCCAGCAACCTCGTCTTCTATCTCTTGAAGCACTACTCCCTTGCTTATTACAGTACTTCTGCTTAATCCAAGTGTTCTTGCAGTCGCTCATGGATATCCACGTATTCCTTCTCTTTTTCATAAGCCCGCCTCGGTAGCGTGATGGTTAGCGTGTCTGCCTCACGTTTAAAGGTCGCGAGTTCGAATATCGCTTAGGGTAAGGTTGTTTTTCCCGAAGATTTCCCTTATCCTGAGAGACGAATGTCGGGTAATTTAAAGGTCCGTGAACCTCGGGCTCATTTGAGCATCATTTCACCCATTTCAGTCATTCACCGTCCAATATGACATTACGTTGGAGGACGTTAACTTTTTTTAAAAAAATCTCTTTTTCATAAAATTCCCCCGTTCTTCTTAATAATTCGAATGCTTGACTATTCAGTGGCACACCTCGACATATAGAATTTTCACTTCGTGAATCACTCGGCGAACGATATCTCTTCTAAGGCACCATCTTGTACGTTACATTTTGTGTATATAATGCGAATAATTTATATAAATGTTATATAAAATAAAGAATAAATATATAAATATAAATAAACACCAACAACACTATCAACAATAACAATAAAAATAACATATATAATAATAAATATAATAAACAACTCGCGAACAACATTTAGACGTACGTGACAGAAATGACAAACTTAAGCACGTGGCTGGAAGCAGAGATATCCGGCAATAAAGCGTCCCCTCCGCCGTTTCCGCTTTGTGACCGACCGGAATGCTGCCCTGTGATTAGCTCAGGAAGTTTTACGGGCGGCGCTTTTCATCTGTTATTCTGCGAGTGTACTAACTTAACTGCTATAGGGAGCACGAAATAAGAAGGGACATGAGTAGCTCCAATCCCTACTCAGCTATGGAGCGCTGTTGCCGACTCATATCGCTATGCGAAAGA
The DNA here is from genome assembly GCA_030765045.1 of Tenodera sinensis. NCBI lineage: Eukaryota > Metazoa > Arthropoda > Insecta > Mantodea > Mantidae > Tenodera > Tenodera sinensis. Next base: position 54,088,816 of record CM060966.1, read on the forward strand.
AAGAGAGGGGAGATATGCACGTGAGCGTTACCGGTAGACAGCAGCGAGGACGGTGAAGGATTGCAAGGTGCACATTTAAAACCTGTCATAACAATTTCAATCTGTTTAAAATGAGACAATAGACTCTAATCGTGTAATTTGCTTCAAATATACATTCCTCATCTAAGCAGATAATTTTCATTTGCAATCTGTTTCAACCGAGTTCATATCTTTCAATAAATAGTTGATAAAACATTACAAGGTTGAGTTTTTAAATTTTTTATTATATCCGATTCTCTAGGAACGTTTTCGTGTAAATATTTTTGTTATCGGAGTGAAAATGAGAGAGTTACGTGACGATTTAAATAAATCTAAACGGAGGTCGTAGTTGCGCAATTTGAGGGATTTTCTGATAGGTATTACTCATATTTTTCTCAATTTTTCTAAGTGTCTATACAGAGTTTCTGCACATATGTTAATCAGTTTCTATATTAGGTATTCTAAGTGAAAATATACATAATTGAGCAACAAATGCCTAAGCACAATTTCAAGCCACATTTTACGAGTAATATTCCAATGTGGCCTTCTCGGTTGTGTATTTTAGACATTTCAGCACTTAAAATGTTCCTTACGATGCAATTTGTAAGTTAACAGAGCGAAGCTACGGAGATAGTTTCCCCAATATCTGCCAACCAGAATTTGCAATGCGGTTATTAATATAAGGCAAGTATGTTAGGCTAATATCTCATAAAAGTTTATATTATATTACATATAGCAAAAGCGGAAACTCGCCATTGAACAAAATATTTTTTAAACCAGCTGTGTGAAGACTATTTTTAGCAAACTTATTTTATAGCTCAGTAAGAAACATCAATATGCAGTGTTGATTAAAAATTGTGAACATTTGAACATTACATCGCAAAGAGAATTTGCCATAAAATAGCTCACATTTTTGGTTTAAAACACGTAATCCAGGAATGACTTAACATACCGTATTTTATCTCATAAGGCGCCCCTCGCATATTTCCCTCCCCTATGATTTTTCATCACTAAAATATATTTACCTATTAAACATCGCATAATTCCCTCTCCTGGTTCGTTCTTATTGGAGCGGCCTTCAAATGACTTGATAATGGACAACAATCGACGCAGCGCTTGCCCATTGTCATCATGGTTCATGATGGTTCAGTTAACAAGTACCAGGGAGAAAGAGGGGAAACCCACCAAGGTGCCCCTACCACTATTCCTAGTGGTAGTTGACAAAGAAGGGGAGGGAATCCCAAAGATAGACAAGGTCACTCACCTGTACCACACGCGGGTTACAATTGAGCCCTATCACGGCAGGGAGGGGCCGGCCCAGTGCTATAAATGCCTGGGCTTTCACCACTCCAGTTTCGCCTGTGAGAGGTCGCTCAAGTGCCTGCGCTGTGCAGGGGAGCACCGTGTCAAGGAATGCCTGACCCCAATGGACCAAAGGAAGTGCGCAAACTGTGATGGGAGCCACATAGGCATCTATCGCGGTTGCCCCAAACGACTTGCTATAATGCAAGGCAAGCAAGGCAAAGCTGCATCAGAGGTCAAGAAAGGGGTTTCGTTTGCCAACGCCCTAGCAAGACACGAAAGTGTTCTCGCGCAGGCCGAGGCTACGGAGGAGTCCCCTACAAGCCAGGTTGCCCCAAATGTAGCGCCAGTCCCGGAAAGCGTCGTGCAAGAGGTTGTTGTTAAAGAGACTGCACCAACCGTCAGCACCGCTCCAAAGGAGAAACGTCCCCCTAAGAAGGGGAAGAAACAGGCCACTAAGGCAAAATCAACTGAAGAGGAGAAAGAAAGCAACAAAACTGTTGCAAAACTTCCCCCTCCACCAGCACCTGCTACTCATGATGGATCCTCCAATCAGGATCCAGCAGAGCCCAGTGAAGCTGGCCCGTCCTCCCGGACTGGCCCAGCCAATAAAAAGGCAGCAGTACCCAGACAAAACAAACAACAACCCCTAGGAGACGCATTCGCTTCCGAGGACATGGCTGAATTCATTGAGCTGTCAACCTGGTTCGCCGACCTAGTTCAGCGTTCCCTCCCGATACTACGACGCTGCAGGGCAGTCATCGATAACCCCGAGATTTCCGCTGTGAAGAAGCACCTCACGGTGCTTCAAACGGCCAAGGAACTGTATTCTAACTCCGCGAGCTCGTAATGGCGCATAGAACTGTGCGTTCATTTCGAGCTGCGTTCTGGAACGCAAATGGAGTTAGAGACCAGAGACCTGGCCTGTTAGAGTTTGTAGACAGTCACGGGATTGATATCCTGATGGTCTGTGAAACACACTTGCACGCCGGTGTACAGTTTACCCTGCCAAGTTACGCCGCTCATCGGTCTGATCGGGTCGGCCGACAGGGCGGCGGTACTGCCATTTTCATAAAGAACCATCTCACCCATACTCCTGTAACCATTCCTCCGCTACAACACTTGGAAGCAACCGCCATAAGGTTATCCTTGGGCGGAAACGACCTAGTGCTTGTGGCGGTATATGACCCGCCAGATGGCCGTTTCCATGAAGCGGACATTACGGCTCTCCTGAACCTACACCATAGAGTTTGCATTGCAGGCGACTTCAACGCAAAACACCCAAGCTGGCACAGCCGCACCCAGAACGTTAAGGGCCGGGGATTGTACCGTCTCATTAGCGGGAACCCCTCCCTTCACGCGCACGGGCCGAGAGGTCCAACTCACTACCCGGCACGCGGCGCCGCGGACATCATTGATTTCGTAATCACCAAAAACATTCCATTTCACTTGGACCTCTCTGTGATTAACGCTCTGGATTCCGATCACAACCCTGTTGTGGTCGACTCAGACGTTAATCTCACTGCGCTGGGAGTACCGGACTGGGTGGAAGAAGTCGACTGGGACGCGGCCGTCCTTGCCCTTCAAAACTCCGTGGAGGCAAACCCTCGAATAGACTCGCTTGAGGCTCTCGAGGAGGCAGCCGCGGGGTTTGCAACCTCAGTCCTAACTGCGGTGCGTGCTCACACACACCGCATTCCTACCGAAGCACCAAACCCGACATCTATCCCTGTACCACTTAAACGCCTCATACAAGCAAAAAATGCGGTCAGAAGGCTATGGCAGAGATTCCGACATCCTAGGATAGGAGTAATACACCAGAGGTTCAAATCCCTGGTGAGACGACTCCTACGGAAACATAGGCAAGCAGCTTGGGAAAACACGTTGCGTCATGTAAACCTCCAGGAGAGGAAACCGTGGCGCATCGTCCGAGGCTTGCGGAAAGACAAATCTGTACACCAGCATCCTGTGCATAGCCCTCGGGGAAGACTTGTGTTCGAACCGAGGGAAAAAGCTGAGGCACTAGCAGACTATCTGGAAACTCAATTCCAGCCCAGGGAAGATCCACAGAACGACGACCATACTGACCTCGTGGAACAGGCGGTAGAAGACTTCCTAGAAGTCGGACCCGCAGGTCACGAGGTGTTCCACATCCCGATAGTTACCCCTCGCGAGGTAACTAATACCATAAAATCCCTAAGAGCCCGAAAATCCCCTGGACAGGACCGTGTAACAGCGGAAATGCTCCAACACCTCCCCCCTAGAGCCGTGATGCACTTGACCCGGATTTACAACGCATGCCTCAGCATGCGTCACTTTCCAGCTGTCTGGAAACAGGCGCGTGTGGTATGCGTGTTGAAGCCGGGCAAAAATCCGGTCTTTCCATCTAGTTACCGCTCCATCAGCCTCCTACCAGTTATCTCGAAAGTATTCGAGAAACTGTTCCTGTCCCGCCTTGGACCCCTACTGGAGGAAAAAGGTCTCCTTCCTGAACATCAGTTTGGTTTTCGTTCTGGCCACTCCACGACAGAGCAACTACTGCGTGTAGCCGAAAAAGCTTCCCTGGCTTACCAGGATAGGGCTAAAACGGTGGCAGTGTTGCTCGATGTGGAAAAGGCATTTTCTACCACTTGGCACGAGGGGCTTGTCTACAAGCTCATACAGCACGAAATCCCCCCTCCATATATTTACTTGGTGGCTAGTTTCCTACAGGAACGTAGCTTCCGGGTGAAGGTGGAGGGATCATTCTCCAGAGAGAGGCCCATTGGCGCAGGAGTCCCCGAGGGCAGTGTACTGTCACCGGCACTCTTCGCAGCTTACATGGCCGATCTCCCCACGCACCCAAACACACACATCTGTCAGTATGCGGACGATCTATTGATCTTCGCTACTAACAAGAACCCGCGCTACAGTTACCACCAAGTACAAGCCCATCTCCGTGCCATCAGTAGATGGTGCGAGAACTGGCGCATGTCTATAAACCCGGAGAAAAGCTCTGCGATTCTCCTGGCGAACACGAAAGCCAACCGGCTCCCGCGGGACCTCGTGTTGCGGCGCCGTCGGATCCCCTGGGTCACTACGGCGAAGTATCTCGGAGTCACGCTGGACCGGCGGCTGACGTATAGACATCACGTCAGGGGCAAAGTACTACAAGGTCATGCTGCTCTCCGGCAGCTATACCCAATTCTCAGTTCCAAAACCATGCCCCTACGCCTGAAGCTCCAGCTGTATCGCGCGATCATTCCACCTCTGATTTTGTACGGATGCGAGATCTGGGGAGTGGTGGCAAAGTCCACCTTCATCAGACTCCAGACGTTGCAGAATCGGGCATTAAGGATGATCTATGATACCGGTTGGAGATTTCCCGCCCATATCCTCCACGAACATTCCAGCATCCCGTACATTGTCGACGTGATTAAAACCCGCGCTCGCTCAATGTACAACAAACTCCAAAATCACCCTAACCCTCTGGTAAATACCCTGGGCCAATATGACCAGAACCAGCCGCGCCGACTACCATCCAAAAGACTACCAAAGGACATATTAAGTCCGGCGGTATAATCTCAAAGATGGGAAAAGCGACAGTTCAATCTGTATCCAAAACAGAGTAAATTACCTTTTCAGTTCACCTCTCAGCGAGTGACTGATGGCCAGAACCCTGGTGGGAATGAGCGCGTCACCTGATTGGCCAGCCAATCAGAAGCCGCGCACTGCCAACTCACGGACAAATCCCACCCACCCGTTCCCTGTACCTATAAAAACCCCTGTCCCCAACTAATTTTCCCCAGATGACAAACTACCCGTAGAGAAAGAACATCCAGCTCATTACGCAGGTTAAGCCGTACAACGGCTCGGTACTGCGGACGAGACACTCGGGCGGCCCCCCCCCCCCCCCCGTTCGACCCGAACTGCCTCTGGAGCCTCTGGAGGTTCGAGAGATGAGAGGCGAGTTGACTAGACGAGAGCAGGCTTAGAGAGAGCGGTCCGACTAGTAAGCGCGAATCTCGAGAGCGCGGCGACCGGCCCGCCAGTGACCGGGAAAGTACGCGGCGATCACCGTTCACTGGGACTACACTTTCCCGATGTATTCCCGGGGGGAGAACAAAGTGTAGTTTCCAGCACATCTTACAGTGGTTTTTCCCGTAGTTATTCCCGGGAGGATTTATACTTTGCATAGCTGGTTACAGATAGACTTTCCCGAAGATATTCCCGGGAGGATCGAAAGTGCAGTGTATTTTGTGTAACTATTTTATTGAGTGTACATATTAATTCCTTCAAGTGAAGTGTAATCAGCGTTGTACATATGACTGAACAGTGTACATAATTTTCGTGTTTCCTGTGTATATTATTTAACCGGTGCTTAGTTTATGGATAGTTACAGTGAAAGTGTTTGTGATATCCTTAGCGACAAGTATAGCGTGGGGTGCGCCTGGCGTTCCCCCGCGCGCAAGACAGTGAAAGAATGGCAGCAGCGGCACCACATGTTGCCGGGCCGAGTGCCAGCAGCAGACTGGGAGATAGCGGCGCGCCAGCGCCTATACTTATAGACTCCACCACCACAGCCGCAGCAGCACAGATCCAGCCCTCCCCACCCACATTGGTGGACGAGATAGAACACAAAGCACGCATACTGGAGGAAGAGCAGAAGGCAAGATCCCTTGCAAAACTAAAAAAGGAAGTGGAAGAGATTCAAACAGAAATAACCTACTATACCGGAATACTATCAAATCTAGATGCAGACTCCATGAACTTTGGCAAATTCTCTCAGGACCTCGCGTACTGCTACAAGGAGTACGCCATAAAGAAGCGGGAACTGGTGAAACAGAGCGAGGGGTGGAAGATAGCGGCACCCAAGAAGAAAAGAACAAGAGACAGCGGCAGCGACTCTGATGGCGAACGCCCCCAGTCCTCTATTAACAAGAGGCAGCCACGACAATCCACACCGCCCCACCCCCTCGCTCTACGCAACTCGTTCACGCCACTGGAGGTAGCAGAACGCGAGGAGTCGGACTTCCCAGCACTTCGCCCACCCACACAGAATCCCATCACACAGTTCCACAAACCAAAAATCCCACCACACCAGAAGACCCCATCAAAAACCCGCCCCTCTCCTCTCCCCCCTAAGCCAGTCCCCTCCACCTCAACAGCCACACCTACACCCCCGACGACCTCTACAGAAGAAAATCAAAAGCCACCCAGGATTATCATACCGGACACAAAACAGGCGGTAAAGGTACTACAACTACTAAGAAATAAACTTAACAATGGCTCATACAAACTACAAACAACAAGGGATTGCCTGAAGCTCTTCCTTCAGAGGAAACAAGATGCCGTCCCTACAATGCAGCTCCTGACGAACGCCGGTGTAGAGAGCTACAGCTTCACACCCAGAAGCGACCAGCCCCTTCGGTTTGTCATCAAACGCCTGCCTGCAGATCTGCAGGTAGCCTATATACAGGAGGACCTGGAGCAGAAGGGATACACCGGCGTCCAGGTACGACAAATGGTGTCCCGCGGCAGGCCTCTTCCAAACTTTCAGGTGAGTCTGGAAAGAACTACCGGAAACCAAAAGCTTTTGCAGGAAAGAGAAGTGTGCCATATGATGGTCACCGTGGAGGTCTTAAAAACCTTCCAAAATATAACCCAATGTTTTAACTGCCAACAACTGGGCCACACATTCAAAATGTGCCACATGACCTCCCGGTGTGTCCTTTGCGGTGACCTCCACCGCCTAGCTGACTGCCCTAAAAAGGCCAAGGAAGACGCTGTACCCCACTGTGCGAACTGTGGGGAGGCGCATCCTGCCAGCTACAGGGGGTGCGAGACCTTCAAAATGGAACGTCATCGCCGCCAACTGGCCGCTGCAGCCAGGAACTCTCCTGGTACTCAACCAGGGCCACGCCCCATCCTCAACCCGGCCCTGGTCACAAAAGGCACCTCTTTCGCAGGAGCCGCCGGAGGACGAAATGCACTTGAGCAACCTCCAAATGGTCCCCCTCCACAACCCCAGCCCTCAGAGGCACCCACCAGTGACCTGGGAGGTTTGAAAGAAATTTTCAGCCTCTTTAAGGATTTAAACCTCCCAGTACTATTACCAAAGTTGCGGCCCATAATCGCAAGATTAAAAAGCTGCAACGATACCATGGAGAAGCTGGAAACCATCATATGTTTAGTCACCACTCTCTTCGAGTAAATGGCAACTTCAAGGGGAGGCATAACTTTAACGCGTGCACTCCTGTGGAATGCAGACGGCATCCACAGGAAGCAACATGAACTTGAAAACTACCTGCGGCGTAACAAAATTGATGTCGCATTCATTTGCGAAACAAAATTACAACAAGAGCAGACTTTTAAGCTCCAGGGTTACCAAATCTTCCGGAACGACAGAATTGGCAGACAGGGGGGAGGGACTGCTATTTTGCTCAGAAACACTGTTGCTCATGCTTCTGTTACGCTACCTGCAATGGTAGCGTTAGAGTGCACAGCACTTAAAACCCGTGTAAATAATCAAACGGTGATGCTGGTAGCGCTCTACCGGCCCCCCAGCTCCTTAAATTTCATACCTGACCTCGAACAAATCCTCGCTTTAGAGGAGCACGTTATAATTGCAGGAGATTTCAACGCCCGGCACCCCTGGTGGTTTTCACGCCGGGCAAACGCGGCTGGAAATCTCCTGGTTGAACTTATAACAGATAATGACGACTTAGAGGTGCACATTCCCCCAGACCCTACATTTTGGCACAGAACGGGGCACTTTGACCCCGAAATTTTGGACTTCGTACTGACAAAAAATGCGACACCTTTAATTAACTTTACAGTGTATCACAGCCTGGACTCTGACCACCTTCCCGTGCATTTCGATATACAGGGTGGCATTCCAGCCGGTGCCTCTGGGCCTCGAAGGAGGGCTGAGACCGACTGGAATAAGTTCACCATGGAAATGCACAGGATGGCGCAACCCAAGCTGTCATACTATAGCGAGGCAGACATAGATGTCGCCGTTGAAAACTTAACTGCCTCGCTACACACAGCCAAGAGAAGCGCTACCACTTACACCACAAGACCACCCGGTTTTTGCACGTACCCCGAGGTAGAGCAACTCATTGCGCGGAGACGACGTTTGACAAGACTATGGCGGTACACCCGCCAGCCTGAATATAAAGCGCTAGCAAAATGGCTACGCAACATCATTCGGCATCAAATTAAAATTAACAAAACTCAACAGTGGGAAAACAAAATGCTGAGTACCACCCATTCGGACTCTTCCTTGTGGAAATTATTAAAGGCATTTAAAGTCTCCACGAACGTCAACTCCGCAACTGAGGCGCTGCACACTCATGGCGGCCTGCACTTCTCCGAAGAGGAGAAAGCCGAGGTCTTCGCTGACTGTCTTGAAGATAGATTCAGCGAAAACCCAGTTACCAACCGCGATATAGAACGGGAGGTACAGACATGGGTACAAACCTGGGTGGCGCAGAAGCAAGAGCAACAACTACCCCACATAACACCGCAGGAAGTTTACAAGCTTATTAGGAAATTACCTAATGGGAAAGCTGCCGGCCCAGACAAAGTGACTAATGAGGAACTTAAGCATCTCCCGAGAAAAGCCCTGGTGCAACTGACTAAAATTTTTAACGCCTGTCTGCAGCAAGGCTATTTCCCCTCCACCTGGAAACGAGCCAAGGTAATTATGCTCCCAAAGCAAGGGAAAAGCACCAGGCAACCGCAAAACTACCGCCCCATTAGTCTTTTGTCTACTATTGGTAAATTGCTCGAAAAACGTATACTTTTTCGACTTCAAAAACAAGTTTCGGCATCTCATGAACTTTCAAATTCACAGTTTGGTTTTCGAAAAGGACATTCTACTGACTTACAGCTTCTCAGACTAACTGATGATGTAACAGAGCAATTTAACAATGGGGCTTCAACGTTGGCGCTATTTCTGGACGTAGAAGCCGCATTCGACCGGTGCTGGCACAATGGCCTTATTTACAAATTGCACCACAATTTCCCGGCTCTTCAAAATTACCTGTACTTGCTGCACAACTTTTTGGTAAAACGCAAGTTCTACGTCCAAGTGGGCCGCTCCTCCTCACGGGAGAGAGTAATGCGGGCTGGCGTCCCACAAGGGGCAATCATGTCACCCTTTCTGTATATATTATTCACTAACGATTTCCCAGTGGACGCCAGATGTAAGGTAGCCATGTATGCTGACGACACTGCAATATACAATCACCATAGAAATCCACGTTTCGGCCTTGCAGAAATGCAACGTTATGTTAACAACTTCCTGTCATGGCAACATGACTGGAAAATCAAAATTAATCCTAACAAATGCCAGCTGATCCATTTTTCTAAGCGGCATCACACTTTGGCAATGGACCTAACGGTCGGTGGTCAAGTATTGCACTGTCGTCGGCAAGTCAAATACTTAGGGGTTACCTTGGACCGCACAATGTGCTGGTCCTCCCACATAAAAAATAGCGCCAACAAAGGCAGACAGCGGCTAAAGTTATGCGCCCCCATCTTTCGCAGTAAACAGCTGCAATTGAAGTCCAAACTCGTACTGTATAAAGCTTTCATCCTTTCGGTGGTTCTATACGCGTGTGTGGCCTGGGCAAACGCCTCAAAAACCGCCCTGAAAACTCTCCAAACCCTCCAAAACCTGTCTCTCAGGAAAATCCTCTCTGCTCCCATTCTAACCACTAACCGAACCCTTCACCAGGAAACCCAGATCCTATCCATTCCCGAGGCAATAGCGAAAAGAGCCACTGTCACGTGGGCGCGCATCAGAAACCATGACAATTACGTCATTGCCAATATTGGTAAAGGTGAGCCGAAGCATCGGAAGCACAGCAGAATCAAGATGTTTTAGACGTTGTTCGGCTCACCGACTGATGTGCGTCCACGCAAAGAAGGGCCCTAGGCCGCACACACGCTACCTCAGAGGCCTGCATCCCAGGGAACCAGTCAGGAGCTGCAACCTGGTCCGCACAGGAAAACTGCGGAAAAAACTGTAAATAAGTGAAGTGTATAGTGTAGTGAGTGTAAATATGTATATACGAGCGTGTGTGTGTGTGTGTGTGAGTGTGATGGGACATATGTGTAGTATGCCCAGGAGTGAATGAGTGCGTGGATGAGTGTACATAAACAAAAAACGATCACAAGAGACAAACAAGACATTGAACATACAAAATAAAACTGTTCTCGGTGGGCTAAAGCTGCCCACTGTATGGGTTTTAAAGGAGAAACAGATAACACGAATCCACTTGTAAACTTTGTAAATAATATAAATAATGTTAATTTTAGCCTGTAAGCCGGGCCCCTTTGTACCGGCACCAGGCAAATGTTTTAGTTCAATAAATAAGTTAAAGTTAAAGCGCTTGCCACAAAAATACTCGCATAGCCATTGTCATAACGTATCGTAAAATTGAAATGTGAAGTTACACACGTGTTTGTTTCTAAGTCAATTTGTTACAAGTCGTCATATTGTTAAAAAGAGCTTAAACAACTGGTATTTCTGGTGCCATTAACGGTTCTTTCGCCATGTTGTGGAATAGTGAAAATGAAGATGTATTATCTGAGCCAGATATAGATGAAAAAAGTGATGATAGTGACGGAAGTGAGACCGCAGAATAGTCAGAGAAAAGAAACAATGAAACAATACATTGTAGGCCCAATGAAACCGTGGTATGTATCCAGTTCATTCACAAATTACTGTATACCCATATAACTTTTACATAATACTACATAGTTTCCCTTACTTTCTGAATTCCTAGAAGCACCACTCGCATAATTCCCTCCCCAGTGTTTTCAAGCAAATTATTTGAGGAAAAAAAAGGGGGGGGGGAATTACGCGATAAAATACGGTATATGCACCAAGCTTTGAAGCCCACTTCTTTATACAGATTCAGCAGTACATCTTTCTGAAAGTCGTCCAGATTCGAAATCCGTTTTTCTGTCTTATGGTGTTTTCCGGGGGATATAAACAAGGGCCGCCCGAATTCAGAAGAGGTTATTTTACCTTGTTACACTACGCGCGACAATGAATGTTCACTTACATTGCATGCTTTAGCTGTTAGCGCCCGGCTCTGTTTAAATACAATGTTCGCACGCACTTCTACTGAGGACAATTCTTTTAAAAATGTGTAAACACTCAAAATAATAGCCCTCGCGTCTGAATGCAATACTTTTCCTTTCGAGTTACTCATCTGTAAGCTGCTTGTACCAGGTTTTGATAATGCCATGTTTCTTAGCAACAAAACGACTTACAGTAATTGTAAGAGACAGGTAACGCTGTACATATACGTCATTCTTGGAACACGCATAAGAAATAACTATACCACTCTCAAAAGTTAAAGGCATGTGAACGCTGGCCAATGCTCAAGCGGAGCGCTGTTGCCAAGAGTAGTGCGTGTACCGGTAGAGGTTCTGTACATGAGTGTGTGAGATGCATGCACCACATTCGGCAGCGCTGGTAGGAGGGGTAAGCGTAGGATTCGCTGGAGTCTGCAGTACGCCCCGCCTCCATATGCCTTTAAGTTTTGCGAAGATTATAAATTCCATTTCCTTTCCTGCAGACATCTCACTCCTTGAGAAGAAAGATAGTTGAGACGATAAATAAACAATCATGATGCAAGGTAAGTGTCGTTTGCTATCGCTGAGCGCAGCGTTTCTTCAATCACTCATATCTTGGGCTACAGGCCACCTAAAATATTGCTTCTTGGACAGTCAGCTTCAACATTTCTAGCTCTTTGCAATGGAATTCTTTGTAATAATGAGCCTTTGCTGGATTTGATGAGCGCAAAGAGTAAAGCAAATATTGCGCTAGACAGCGCGTTACCGAACTGGGCAACGTCGCCTCTCTGGGATAGGCTACTTGCTCACACACACCCTCGTCTAGCTCCGCCTCATGTGCCTTCTTATTCCGTACGATTTTTTTTTTTTTTTTATAGCTGTCAAGTGCAAACTGACAGCGGCCAGGGTGTAGTACCTAGCCTACATAATTTCTTCATATACTTTTTTGTTGAGTTCGCCCGAATGAAATAATTTCAGATAGACTTTTCTCAAAAAGTCCATTTGTTGATTTCGCTCGTTATCTTCGTAACGTCTGATATACAAAACACTCATCGACAGTTTAATGCAGGACTGGGAATACTCGCGGAGTAGCTTAAGTGATCCTCTTTTGTTACGTGCTAAACATAGTTATCAGTAGAAGGCCGTGAGTGGGCTGCGCTAAGAGAGTACCAGTTTATCACGCTTGTTTTAAGGTATACTTTACTTCCCGTAACCTTTTTTACACTCGCCGGTGAGGGTATTTCGTGATACGGTATTTATATGACCTTGTATATCCTTGTCGCGAATGCGTAACATTTTTGTTTGTTCTCTTACCCCGTGTGCATCCCTTAGATTCGAAAATGGAGACACGTTTTTAAGTTCTGGGCTCTGTCAGAACCATCCCGTGTTGAGCGACCCAACTTTGTTTTTAGAACATCTTGCCTGCAAACATCACGTCTCTGTAAAGTTGTAAAATTTCTCCCACTACTGCTTAATTTTAAGTTTGCATGCGCTCACGTGATATTTTTCTTAATTCTGATTCGGTATTCACCTCTCTTTTTTCGTGTGGAATATTATTTTCAAAAGTGTGCATGTATGTATATCAGATGAATATTTTCTCATAAGCGTTTAGTTAATGCGACTGTACGTTTGTATTTCTGCTGCCAAAATCCGCTTAGTTATTGTTACACGCACCATTCGCCTGAAAAGGCCTTACATGCGACTGTCCGTCGACATGTTTGTCTTGGAGGTACATCATCTATTGCTCTTTTAGACCCAACACTTAGCTGTTAAATGAGATACTCTCTTTAGTGTAAGATCGGTATAGAAATGCCACTGCATCTTCAAATTCGGGCCACTGCACGTTAATGGTATGTTGTAATTTACAAGCAACAGCATTTGCGTGAACTTTTACCCGTGATTAATGAAGATGTTTAGTTTACATAGCAGCTAAATATAATGTAAGTTTGATTTCGTATGTATTTATGATTATGAAATCAATTTAAGACCTGAGGACATCGGTATGGGATACTTTACAGGTACCATGTTTCACTTACTGCTTTTAACTCTTAACCAAAGTTGTGAAGTCCAAGGGACCAGAGAGTTACTTTTGCTTTCTATCTCTCCATTAGTTAACATGTGTGCAGCTCAGTCGCATCCTTTGAGGAACTCTTATAATCCCTTTACAACACAGGCCCTCGCTCCTCTTTCAGAGTTATAATCTCTTAACATCATACTATATTTCTAGAGCGAGTTTCTCTCTCTAAATACATGTGAAGTAAGCAACATTCTGCAAAGGACTGTGGACTTTTACAAGAATCACCACCGCCACCAACACCGCCGCCGCCACCACCACCGCCACCGCCACCGCCACCACCACCACACCACCGCCGCCGCCACCACCGCCACCGCCACCGCCACCGCCACCACCACACCGCCACCGCCACTGCCACCGCCACCACCATCACCACACCACCGGCGTCACCACCGCCACCGCCGCCACCACCGACACCGCCGCCACCACCGCCACCGCCACCGCCACCACCACCGCCACCGCCACCGCCACCGCCACCACCACAACATTTTCTACCTTTTGTATTTATCATTTGGCATGCAATAATGCAATGCGTGCACGAAGTGATTGCACCTTGCCTTTAAATACAGGAGAAAATTAACCTGTCATTCTGTTGAATTCCACAGTAAAGGCAGGCTCACACTTGGACGCGCAGAAGCGAAGCGCCGCGCGCCGAAAAATATCTTTTCCATGTTAATAAATGGAGCGGCTCTCACCTAAGCTCGGCGCGACGCGTAGAATTTCAGGCTTCCACTCCCTTCCGCTCGCAGAGAATACTTCTTCTTCCGCAGGTGTGGTTTCACAATCGGTATCAATCGTGTCTCTGTCGGGAGTCTTCGTGCTGATCAAGGTCATCTCTAATGCTGTGACATTTGTATTCAGTAGCAGTAAATCATTCATTGCGCTTGATATATCTGCAGCAATAGATGAGGAAAACTTATCACTTTGGTTCAACAATAGATATACCTTTTTGTTCGATAAATGCCACAAATTATACAGTAATAACAATGCCTGGGATAAGCTTGGGAACAAATACCTGTGGAAATTGGAAATATTCTAAGAAAATTAATATAAACGCTATAATTTAAGGAAGAGCTGCATGGAATTACTACATATTTTATGTTATATTGCGCGTTCTTATTAAATAGTAATACAAGAAAAACTATAATCATACCAGAACAAGCTTCGTAAGGGCTTGTGCAGTGTCTTGGTCATACACACACACGTGTGAAAATTATTATACTAAAATTCAATTCTTATGGTAAAATGGATGCGAGATCTGAACTTGAAAATAGTTTACAACTCTCTAAGGTAAAATAAAAACACTTTCTGTGAATATGCATCCACTGTTGCTCACTGTAAATATTTATTTCCCTTCATTAACAACTCCGAGCGGTAGTTTTGTTATGGATAGCTTTTCCTAGGCTTAAAGCCCTATAAAAAATGGATTCCCATGATGAACGAATATTATATATAATTTAATTTCCATATATGGTGTGGTCTGGATTATTTACAGATAATACTGAGCTGATACATGACTGACAATGGTCATCAAAAGTATACCTTCCAAGTTAAAATTTGATAGTCTATAGGTATACTTTATTTTTTAATATAGACAACAACCTTTGAATCGCCGTAAATGCTCTAAGCTTTTTATTATAGTACCACCAATGTTTAAAACATAAGCCTAGATCAGTATGTCATATTACATAAATAAAACCTTACTTTGAGTATAATAATTTTTACACCTCTGTAATTCCAAATCACTTTATGAAATGAATGAACAAAACGTTTAAAAAGTATTTAAGTATGTTTATTTAATTGGGCATCCTGTTAAAAAATAAGAATAGCTCATTTATCTACTATGGTTTAAAATAGCGTTATTGTTGCAAATCATCACAATATATTAAATGCCAAATAAGCATAATAATAATAATAATAATAATAATAATAATAATAATAATAATAATAATAATAATAATAATAATAATAATAATAATAATAATAATAATAATAATAATAATAATAATAATAATAATAATAATAATAATAATAATAATAATAATAATAATAATAATAATAATAATAATAATAATAATTGTGGTACAAAATATCTTGTGAGGGAAACAATAGTTAACCTTTCTAACAATACGAGTAATACACGCATACTTGAATTTGGAAAATGACCATGTAAAATAGTAGTTTAACATGAAATGTATTGTATTGTAATGCAGTAAGATGAAATATCTGCTGAAACTTCGTTACGCTCATTCTAAAGTACACTTTCAATTTTTTTATTTTGTTGTTTTAACGACGCTGTCAATTGCCGGGATCACATCAGCGTCACCGGTGTGCCGGAATTTTGTCCCGCAGGAGTTCTTTTATATGCCAGTAAATCTACTGACATGAAGCTGTCGTTTTTAAGCATACTTAAACAACATCGGTCTGGGCCGGATTTAAACCCGCGACCTTGGGTTCAGTACACTTTCAACTTATCTTCAGGCAACAGAAAATCAAACAGTGTGAAAAAATCATGCTTTATATTCCTGGATAAATTTATATTATGCACCAAGAATCTTCTGTTTTGCCTAAGCTCCTCTTTTTTTGCTTCTTCGCAAATTAGGGCTAGTACAGCCAAGCGATCCATTGTGCTGATTGACAATGACTGACCTTGGCACATAAACTCTTCGGCGCGTCTTGCTTCCGATAGGTGTGAGCGAGCTGGTTCTGTTCGGCGCGCCGCGCTTGGCTTCTGCGCGTCCAAGTGTGAGCCTGCCTTAACTCTTTTCTTATCCAAAGTACATTTGAAATCCAGCTCCTTTAGGAGACCGCATAGGGCGCAGAGCCCATGTCGGTCGCACATAAGAAACATGCAGTGGTAACTTTGCTATAGAAGTTATAAATGTTGTAAGGGATAAAAATCACACATGAAGTTATCCACTTTAGAGAAACGTTTCCGCTTATATATCCACACTTTCTCGGCGTCTTTGGTATTCCTTTCCTTACAACTTTTCTCACTGTAAATTTGTGAATATCTAGAATGTTTCCAGTTTCACATGACCCCTTACCAAGCTTATTTTCCACTACATATTTATATGCGTTCAAAACAAGCGTTTCACTCTGTACAGAGAGTTCCCATTTTCTTCACTAGCACTATTCCCTCCAGCTTGAAGCTGGTATCTTCACTGTGATTTTCGTCCCACGTTTACACATCGTGATACTCCACCAACTTCTGTACCCAATGAAACAGAACAACTACACCTTGGAACTTTGGCAACTGAGACTCCATGTAGAGTCAACACGCGACAGCCACTTCCTTAAAATCAGGGTTGCTATTGGTCTTCAAGGTCAGGGCAGAAGTTTCGCCTTCCTGGGTGTCGAAATGGGTCTGGATAGCGCACATTCCCTCTGTGAAGCAACTGCACCGGCCTCACCAAACGGAGTACATATGTCGGTAGCATTTAACCATCCCGAGGGCTAGAAATTCTTAAGCAGTTGGTTTCCAGTTAGTTATACTCTAACCCAAGCAAAATTTCATGACCTTGGCAGTGTCCATGGGTATGAGGCCCTCACAGAAAGACTGTGGTATACACTCATTAGCGATTGCGTTGAGCAAACCACAGCAAAACATGGGTGCACAAAGTTGGAAGGGAAAATAAGTTCTTTTAATTATTGCTTCTTGTCCACTATAAAAGTATTTATTTTCATGGACTTCGTAATCATAAGGATGAATTACCACAATAATGTAATTTTTGAAAGAAACAACTTAATATCCCAAAAGCTATACATTAAAACCACAAAAGAATTGGAACATTCATATAACTTTTAATCTTACAATTCAAAAGAAAACAGACTTGTTCCTGTAACATAAAATAACAGTCTGATGTGTTGCACTCACATGTACTAACCATTCCTACAAACTCTTATTCTTATATCTCCTTCGTGTTCATTGAGATAAACATTTGTAGAAATTATCCTACTCTTTATCTTCTTGTAGGTACAAGGAGAGTATGGCAATACAGTAAGCTTTGAGTGATAAAGCTTTTAAAACTTTGAAATTCCGTTCTCTTTGCACGATTAACGTATAAAAATGAATAAGGATGTTCGACTTGACAGAAGTATAAGTATTCCAAAACTCATACAAGTAGCAAGGAATATGTCCAAAATGGTTGTCTATTTAAAAAATAAATAAAAAAAAAATAAATAAAAAAAACACCACTATTTAGACGTTTTATTGTACGATTTGGTCTATCTGTTACACTTTACTAGTTATGTAAAAGTCACCCAGAGTAAATACGACTACTGGGACTATAGCCAGAAGGTATACATTTCATTTGTCATGAAAATAGCTCAAAGATAAAACCGTTAGTGCCATTTTCAAGAAAATAAAATTTTTCGAAAGATAGGTAGTTTAGGGTGGAATAATTTTCTTCAAAATCTTCGCGCCACTGTCTTGAAAGACATTAAACTTAAATACCAACTTTGATTTTTAACCGTCTCTCGTTTTTGAGTTTTACTGTCCACAGACTGACTGGCACACACACACACACACACACACACACACACACACACACACACACACACACACACACACACACACACACACACACACACAGAGGCTTACACACATTCACACGGACCTTTTTCTAAAAATGCCCTTTTTTGGATTCAGGGGGGCTCAAAACATGTTTCCGGTGAAATCTCGACATCAAATTTTTGGGTGGAATACAAAACTTCCTCTAGTATACGTAGTAAGAAAGTAAAAATAACTTCACATTACTTGTGGTCACACTCTGAACCAAATTATTAGGCTAAGAATTTTTTAAGTGCTAATGCCAGAACGGACAGAAATTAGGTTGCGCTGCAACTGGACTTTAGGCAGTGCCGTCGCAGGTTCCACCCTACCCCCACTCCCTGTATAGTCTGTACGCATATACATTGCATCTTGTCCTGCTGTCTTCAAGTGCCGATTCCGTGTCCCTTTCTCTGGCCACAGTAATAGGTACATACGTGGTTAATATGCAGAAGTACAATACAATATGTGTAAAACATACACAAGGAGAAAATACAGGAATATATTAAAGAATTTTGTTTACAGAATTTTACTATTAATGGTGATATAATAAAATGAAAACTGTGTCATTCAGAAATAGAAGGGAACAAACGCTTTAACAATGTACAACATTGCAGGCGCATTTGGTGGTTTCAAAAGAACTGGGTGGAATTATGCCGTCTATCTCATATATAAGCACACAATCTGACCTTTTCTGCAGATTTATGCAACATTATTATACGATCATATCTGAATCTTCCGGGGAAGGCCACATCTTCTTTAAAATGAATGTCAATGTTTTGCCCCCCCTACCCCCACCCCACCGCTATGTTGGGCTTCTTCAGGTGCCGCCACGGAGTGAAACCTGAAGAAGCCCAACATAGGGGGGCGAAACGTCGACATTTATTTTAAAGAACAAGCGGCCTTCCCCGGAAGACTCAGATACGATGGACACCGGTCGCAAAGCCTACGCAATGCACTATGATACGAGCTAATATCCCATTTAACGAATTACACAATCCATCTCTTAAAAGTTTCATGGAAAAAGAACACAAGTGCAAGAACAATACGGAAGAGGTACTTAAAATATGCATATGGAAAAGTATTTCATTATATGAATGGTTCTGTGGCTGTCAATTCAATTTACGACGTAGAACGCAGTTTTTCACGATATAAGGAATGTCCTACTGCAAATCGTAAGAGATTCACCTTCAGTAACTTCAAGATGTTAATGGTGATTCACTGTAACTGGTGCAACTAAGAATAAAAATGTACATCTTAGGGAATATTGTATCACTGAAGATATGATCTATGTGTGCTGTAGAAAATGTAGAAATGTCTCCTGATCGAGCCCCCTTCCATATCTGTGACTCATAACCACGGCTGTTTACATTTTGTGTGACGGATCTAATGCTTTGTAGTTTGTGTGTACACAACCTGAAGCAAAGAGCTTGCGAAATCTGCAGCCTACTTAACTACCCATTTATGATGTACCCCCCTGGACGAAACAAAAAAGAAGTGACTCATATCTGGACGCTAAATTCGTCTCAGTCCTAGACGGCACAGCGCTTTGATTACTCATATGGCTTAGAAATATTAATATTTTGAACTTGTGACAACCTGTTGCTGCCGCTACACAACTGTATCACGGAATGGTGTAAATAATGTAATAAAGGGACGTGTGTACTGGAAGCTCAACTGCCTCTTATTGATCAATAAGGACGTTCTGATGGAATTTCAAGGTTGGTGGAACACTGTTACAAGGTTCACTTGCAACTGGGGCAACAGTGATGTATCCTGAAAATTTTATGTAAAAAGGCATGAAACAGACAAATTAATACATAATACTGTTGCTTTTGAACACACTAAACGCACACACTCTGGGTGGGTTTGAACCCGTGACCTTAATATCAGTAGACCAGCGCCTAACCAGCTGAGCCATCCAGACCTACTTCCAAGAAGATGTACCCTTTCGCAGCAACAAACAAGGTCAGCTGAAGAATTTTACACGAAGTTTCAGAGCCGCATAATCAAATTACGTATCTTTTCATAATGTTTATACTTTGGAGTTAAATGTAGGCACGAAGTTTATCACCTTGTTGTCCGTCGTTTAGTTTTTTCAAATAGGGAACGGGTCTCCTATCTAACTAACTCTAACTTATCACAGAATGAACGTGATTGAAAAGGTTCATTTTTAATATGCTTGGTGGTGTACATCACTTTCAGAATCATTCATAATTTGAATATACAGTGACACAGTTCACTGAAATACATTCAATAAACACTATTGGCTCCTTAACTGTGCATGCATTCCTCAAAGATTGCAGTTATGAGCTCATGATGTATTGAGAATACCTCGCCTAGGCTGTTAGAAGAACTAATAAGTAGGGCCCGGGTTTTTATGTACGTACTAAACTACTTTAAAATGTTTTTTTTATGGGCTAAGCATTATAAAAATATGTCCCCTAAGCAGGAAAATATTTTTAAAAATCTTATGTGTTACACTCACATGACTTTCTCTACTCTTCTACTAACCATTCCTACAAACTCTTATTTTTGTATATTCTTCGTGTTAGTTGAGACAAACAGTTGCAGAAATTATGTTATTGCTTGTTTTCTTGCACGTGCAACGGGAATATGGGAATACAGTAGGCTTTGTGCGATAGTTAAATCCCTTAAAACTTTCAAATGCCGTACTATCTGCAGGGTTAACATATACAAAATGAATAGCGGTGTTCCATTTAACAGAAGTGTAAAGTTCTCCAAACTTACAAAAAAACAAGGAATATCTCCGAAATGGTTCACTCTACAAAAAGGTTTATTCGGACATAAACTGTGTGTTTTAGCAAGGTCTACATTTTCAGTATAGTAAAATTTGGTCTATCTCTTACGGTTTACTGGTCATGTAAAAGTCGTCCAGAGTAAATACTACTTCATGGGCTAGAGCCAGAAAATTCAAGATATACATTTCATTTATCATAAAAATATCTCAAACATATGACATTTTAATCAAAATCGTTAGAGCCATTTTCAAGAAAATCAAAATTTTCGAACAATTTTCCAGTAAAGGGTGGTTTATGGTGGAGCAATTTTCTTCAAAATCTTCGTGTGATATCCTTGAAAGACATTTAACTTAAATACCTACTTTGGCTTTTAACCGATTTTTCGTTTTCTAGTTGTGCTGTCCACAGATTGACAGACACACAGACACACACACACACACACACACACACACACACACACACACACACACACACATACACACACATACAGATGGACCTCTTTCTAAACATGCTTTTTTTTATTCAAGGGGCCTTAAAACATATATTTGAGGGAAATCTCAACAACGAATTTTTGGGTGGAATACAATACTTCCTCTACTAAACATAGTAGAGAAAGTAAAAATTGAATATTAGGGTCAATAAATTTGCAGCTAAATATCATATTTAAACATCCCGTTGGAGTTGTGGTGCATAACAAATGTCCCTTGAGCAATGCTTTAAATTGGGAAAAAGATTTTTTATATCATACGGTTTGAACCTAGCATACTTGAAGAGGGGTAGAAGGGTGAAGGGAGAAGGATAGAAGCGAAGGGGGACTTCGACACTTCACCCTCAGAGATCTTTTGTGCCTGTGCCCGTAAGGGGCGCCCTTGGGAGGAAGGGATGAGGCGAGAGGAGACAGAGGGCGACCGTACCACAGCAGAGGGCAGGGTCCCAACATTTACCCAGTTAGAAACTCCCTGACACCAGCCAGTACACCGGTGCCACCGGTTGGCGCAAGGCGCCGCCAGTAGGGGCCCCTCCGCGGCTCAAGGGCCTAGGTGTGGACACGATCCGGAGCCCGGCTGCTGTGACACGGGACGGAGTCACTCAGAGCATTTCGTCCCACCATGCTGCACCCAAACGTCCGCTGACACTTCCTACCCTGAAATAGACCAAACGAATGAAAGGGTGAATGAAATGATTAGTGAAGTGAAATGAAGGGAGAAGAAATTCGGGGACGAAAGTAAACTACGCAGCATGCACCTGGCGATCCGGGAAAACCCCCCAAAAAACCACGATCTCCCGAATGCAAGCCTCGCTCGTTACCGCGGGCTTGCTGGGTTGAAGAGAAAAATATCACTAAGAGACACATGTTCAAGTTCACCTTCCAAAATTTAAACTCACTTTCCTGAATTCTTTTTCTTACAACATCTACTTCTGAGCTTGAGATAGTGTAAAGTTGCCTTCCAGCAAACTGTATTTCTTTTACTGAATTGCTTTTGAAATTAAATTATTTTGTTGTTTAACGACGCTGTCAATTGCCAGGATCACATCAGCGTCGCCGGTGTGCCGGAATTTTGTCCCGCAGGAGTTCTTTTACATGCCAGTAAATCTACTGACATGGAGCTGTCGTTTTTAAGCACACTTAAAAACCATCGGCCTGGGCCGGATTTGAACCCGCGACCTTGGGAACAGTAGGCCAGCGTCTAACCAACTGAGCCACCCAGACCGACAAATTAATTGCTTTTGAGTCAACACAAGTTTCAGTGTGTTTATTCAACAAATTAAGAAATCAAAATTGGAAGATATTAAAGCCAAGTCATATTTTATATCAACATCGCGTATTAAATTGTGGATAACCTCAATTGAGAAGCATATTTTTCATCCACTTCATTTACTACTGATGCAAATCCTTCAAAATGATCTGCATAATATGCCACGGTTTTAAGCCTGGTACCCCAGCACCTGACTACCGGCGTGGGAAACAATGGAAACTCGGGATTAATATTTGAAAGTAACGGGACATTATCGAACACTTTTCCAACTTGTACACATTAGGATCAAGGCTTGGGATTTCTTCACACAATCTATGCAGAGTGTGAACAACGCAAATTACATGAGTCATTTTAAGAAACCTTACACTTAGACCTTAGACAGCTTTTTAACTTCTCTACTACGTAAAGTATGTAGGAGAAGTATTGTATTCCACTCAAAAATTCGATGTCCAGATATCACCAGAAATGTAGCTTTTGACATTGCTCTGACTCCAAAAGAAAGCATTTTTAGAAAAATGTCAGTGTGTGTGCGAAGGAGAGAGAGAGAGAGAGAGAGGGAGTGAGAGAGGGACTGTGTGTCTGTGTTTGTGAGACTGACACTGTCTGTGTGTCTGTGAACAGCATAACTCAAAAACGAAAAGTCGGTTA
Source organism: Tenodera sinensis (assembly GCA_030765045.1). Classification (NCBI taxonomy): domain Eukaryota; kingdom Metazoa; phylum Arthropoda; class Insecta; order Mantodea; family Mantidae; genus Tenodera; species Tenodera sinensis. The sequence continues at coordinate 54,112,006 of CM060966.1, forward strand.
ACAACCAAAGTTGGTATTTAAGTTTAATGTCTTTCAAGGATGCGACACGAAGATTTTGAAGATAATTCCTCCACCCTAAACTGCCCTTTACATGGAAAATTTTTCGAACATTTTGACTTTCTCGAAAATGACTCTAACGATTTTGATTAAAATGCCATGTGTTTAAGATATTTTTGTGACAAATGAATGTATATTTTGAATTTTTGGCTTTGGCCTATGCAGTCCTGTTTACTCTTGATGACTTAAATAACTCATAAACTGTAAGATATAGGGCAACTCTTTCTGCACAAAAAATGTTAAAATGTGTTAAAATGCACATCTTGTTAAAAAATGACTTTTTATGGAGTAAACCATTTCGGAGTAATTTGTGTGAGTTTTCCAATACTTATACTTTTCTCAAATGGAAAGCGTAATTCACTTTTTACTTTCTGTACTCGTATAGTAAAGTAGAGGAAGTATTGCATTCCACCCAAAAATTCGATGTCGAGATTTCACTGGAAATATATGTTTGAGGGCTCCTGTATCCAAAAAGAGCATTTTTAGAAAAAGGTCCGCGCACGCGTCTGTGTGTATGTGTGTGTGTGTGTGTGTGTGTGTGTGTGTGTGTGTGTGTGTGTGTGTGTGTGTGTGTGTGTGTGTGTGTGTGTGTCACCCTGTGGACAGCATAACTCAAAAAACGAAAAGTCGGTTAGAAACCAAAGTTTGTATTTAAGTTTGTCTTTCAAGGATGCCACACGAAGTTTTTGAAGATCATTGCTTGACGCTAAACTACCCTTTACATGGAAAATTTTCAAAACTTTGATTTTCTTGAAAATATCTTCAACGATTTTAATTAAAATGCCATATGTTTGAGATATTTTTATGACAAATGTAATGTATATTTTGAATTTTCTGGCTACATTACTCTGGATGACTTTTGCATAACTGGTAAACCGTAAGACACAGAGCAAATCTTACTGTACAAAAAATGTAGATCTTGCTAAAGCACACAATTTATGTCTGAATAAATTCCTTTGTAGAATGAACCATTTCGGAGATATTCCTTGTTATTTGTGTAAGTTTTGGAGAACTTTTTAGCCGTGCAAAGAGAACGGAGTTTGAAAGCTTTAAAAGATTTGACTAGGTATCGCTCAAAGCCTACTGTATACCAATATTCCCGCTGCATGTGCAAGAAAACCAGCAATAAGATAATTTCTATAATGTTTATCTCAACTAACATGAAGAAGATAGAAGAATAAGAGTTTGTAAGAATGGTTAGTACAGGAATAGAGAAAGTCATGTTAGTGCAACACATCAGATTTTCTTAGCTGTGCAAAGGGAATGGAATTTCAAAGGCTTCATATAGCGACCAGCATTAAGAGATTTGACTATCGCTCAAAGCTGATGAAGGCCTTGAAAGGGCATTTAACTTTCTCAATACTGATATAATGAATTAATGATTAGACAGATTACTTGATGACTTATATGCATATTTCTTGGTATTTTAAGTTTAGAAGATACATACGTACTAGTTTGTTGAAATGTTAGTAGGAAGATTTTTATATCCAGGAATAATTAAGATTCATTGAAGCGTATACGTTGTGATGGTTTCGAAATGGCGATGTTTGCTTTGACAGCATATTTTCTAACCTTATTTTTAAGAAATAATAGATGTAATTGGCATTGGCAGGCAACAAAATAGGGGACTAATTCTTATCCTACAATCCGATCTGGAAAACAAAATCTAGACCAAATTAAGGAGATTGATCAAGGGAAAATGTAGTATTTTGAGCCTTTCATTACTTATTTAAGAGATAAATACAAAATTTCAAATTTGGAAGTGTTGGTCTACTTTATGGTAGTCGTGGAATGATTGCAAAATTTACTGTTAATATGTTCCGACGTTTTGAATTGCAAGTGTTTTAGAAGATATTAGTTTACAAGTTATTCGTGATTCTTTGTACATTTCACACAATCATCTGTATGCTACAGTAAATTAAATAAATAAATAACTCTAAAATGGTTAGCTGTCCTATTTCCAAATTTTAGAATAATTTGGTGCATTATTACACCTTATCAAATATTTCTACATTATATGATTTTTTATCCTTTATCATTCGTATTTAAAATTGCCTTGCTCTAGATATCTATTAGCAGGCGTGTCTTAATGACAACCCTAAATAGGACCGCTACCCAAGTAGTGGATTTTCTCTCATATTCCCCTTGTACCTGCAGGAATATTAGCAATAATTTCTGCAAATGTATATTTCTACTGAAATGAAGAGGATAGAGGAATAATTGCTTGTAGGAATAGTTAGTACAAGAGTAAAATAATTCGTGTTAGTGTAACATCAGATTTTTTTTATATATGCTGCTGAGTCCATAATCAGAAGCAATACAAGTTTTTTACAGACTTGCAAGAATTTTTGTTGACAATTTTTTTCGCCAAATGTTCAATACGCCTACGATTAGATTTCCCACTTTTCTCCAACTTTGGCAATCTTACAGCTACTAAGAACCTTGTCCTTTGTTTATGAAGCACCACTATTACTGTGGGAATCGGTAAATTACTAAGTATCTTGTTTCGATTATAATTTTCTGAATTTTATCTACGTGGTTAGCAACGTCGCAGCTAACTGAATACTGAATTCCAGGAGCACATTATGTTAGTCATATTCTGGTTGACTGAGTTTCAACGTAACTACACTGGGCTAAGCTTAGTTGACCTAAATTTCATCGCTTATGAGTGTAACTTAGACTACTACATTTTACATTACTTTTAGTATATGGATGTTATTAACTATTCAAATTATTTACCTATCCCCTTTCATTTCTTTGTAACAGTATAAACCTTACTCACCAATCATTCCGGTCTCAATTTGAATAACATTCAAATGCGATTTTTACACTTTTAAAATAAGGCCCAGAAGACAGCAATTCAAAGCTTCATAAACCAAATCTAAGAAATAATGCTCTATAGGTTAATAAGGTGAAAACCAGTCTAGTTCCTACAGCTTTCAGATATAGGCTCCCTAGTTCAGGCATGGGCACAAGAAGAGAGGTAGCAATTGAACTTGCCTTACTTACCCCACATTCTTTTGCTGAATGACGAAGGTTGTTTTGATACGACAACAAGCGCAGTGGTGGCTTCGTTCCACCTGCGCGATAGTAATAATTTCTACGCTGTTGTTAATTATTTTGTTTATATTAAACATACTTTGCATAAAATTATTATTACAGCCACCTAATGTGGTTAGACAAATTACGTAATCTTCAAGTTCCTTTATGTTATGCACGTAATCTGATGATTAAGTTTCTCTTCACAGCAATAAAGTTCCATTGCTATTTAGCCTTAAAAATATTTTAAAACTGTTTGATCAACATAATAAATTGTTTGGTTCTAAACTCAATATTACGTTCAAACTTTGAAACACGAAATACAATAGCTTATACACTAATAAGAAACTAAATCCCTAAAAAGTGGAATCATATCGCCCCTTTTATATGTTTACATATGCAAGTGTTCGGAAGGTAGTTTTTGAAATTGCAAATAAATACCTGTAAGATCACCAAAGTTTGCTTTATGCTTCTGATGACAGTGTCGTTTGATATTGTGATGCTTTATATTTGCCAATTGAAATCCGCATATTAGCAAACTTTACTATTTTTGTAACTTAAAAAAAATCTGCGTGCTACTATTCATGAAACATATCTCGACGAAGCCATACTCGCCGCTGATTGAGCCGTGTGGAAACAAAGATAAAGCAGTGAAGGGGAGGGATAGCCGGTGGAGTGAGGCAAGAACACGTTTCAGTGGAGTGGCCCTTTTGAGCCGATTCTGCCCACGCCTGTACGTACTATCTTTTACAAATACCCACCTTGAGTGAGATCTGCACGAAGGGTCACCTAATTCTCAGGCGTTCCTAAATAGATGGTATGAGAATGAAATTTGTCATCTATGTATGCTTCCCTTGCTGTTCAGAGGGAATGGCAGCCATTGTCTCACCTCACAACTTTGAAAAGCGATATTTCAGCAATCACTCTAAATTAAAGCATAAATATTGCAAATTCAACGTCACTACGCCTGCAGGAAATATGTTACTATTGGATTCTGATTAAATAGTAGACCAGAAGTAAAAAACGATGTCAGTGTTGAGCTCTTTGCTTACCAGAGTAAAGTTAGTAATCTACAACTACTTCCTACACTCAAGTGTTAGCCGAGAGCGTTAAAACGCTTTAGTGGCTTGGTGAACGTGAATCGAATCCTACCTACCGGATAATTTTTCCTCCTTCCTTTCTATCTTAACGGGAAGATCATGATTCACATAATCTGAGCCAAATATACTATTATACAATATAATTATATTCCTGCAACACGATTGAAATTCTAGAACTGAAAGGTTTAGAAGGTACTGATTACAATCGCTGTAGACAACACGGGGAACACGCCTACTTCAACTGTCAATGATTCATCCAGAAGTCAATACCTAATATTCTCCTTTGAATATACGCATTCAAAGGCGTCTTTCTATAAATATCGAATATTATTTCCATGTTAAAAGATTTACTTCCTTCGTGCTCTGTCAATGCTTTGTTAGCTTACAATGAATATACAAATATTATATCTTGTTTATATGAGAAAATATCAACATACACGAAAGCTAAACTTTTTCAGTCTCAAGAAAATAAGTATTATTTTAGAAAATTTAATCACTCAGCACAATTGTACTCATTACTACTTACTTATGCAGTAATACTACACAAATACCTGCTATGTGAGAATAAGGTTCAAAGTGCCTAAATAAAATTAATTTAATATATTGTTTATCGTAGAAAAGTGTTTAAAAGTATAAAATATGGTATAATTGGTCATAAAAGTGTATTATTACAAGGAGTGAATGCCACTGAATAAAGTAATTTAATGATATATTAAACATAACATGATACAGTTGTGGGTTATTTGAATGTGAAGCAAATGTTTGAAAATTGCACGTTGGCATTTAGTTCCTTTCGACCCATTAATTCAGATTCTGAAATGTGACTTTATTCCAGTTCTTCATTTCCGATAAAAAAACTCTTGGCTAATTCAAGACATTTGTTAATTTTTAATTTCAAAAGAAAATAAGAAACTTGCGGAAAGCAGGAGTAGCAACAGCAACAGCTGGCTCAATTGAATCCTAACAGTAGTGACGCACGGTAATAATTAGGCTGTTCCTCACTAAGGTCATCTGTGCACCTTGAAACAAGGATAAAGTTAAAGAGTTGTAAGCATATTCGATTATAAACTCAAGATTGCGGAGCAGGCGCCTACTGCAACATAAGGTGTAAGGCTTGACTATGAGATTAGTATTATATATCTATTAGGTATATCATATTTTAAATTTATTACATCACTAAATCAATCCTCAGTCATGTATGGACGTGAATTTGAGCGGCTGTATTTTCAAATGTCTATCAACGAGAACCTATATTAATTATTATATAACTTTAATCGTTTCATCTTTGTCGTTGATAAAACCAACTTAAGGATCTTGCTACCATATGAACACTGCGATACCCATCTTTGTTCTAGACAATTATCTTCTTTTCCTAAAGAAGTATAAACGAACATCCAGGAACAAAAGCATAGTATTGAAACTTTTGTTAACAGTGTTAGGAACTTTCCACCTTGCAATGAAATGTGTTGCCACCTTAATGCGAAAATGTAACTTAATACAACAGGAATGGAGCGCAAGTTGCCCGACTCAAGCATAGCCGAAGTCGTTAGGGATTGAAAGTACTGAGTGTCGGTGGTTCGAACCTCACATCCTATATACTTATTTTCTGAAATGGAAAATTAACCAGCAACTTTAGTTCTCCAGAGCTTTTTATGGGGAATGCAGAATCAGAATAAAGGCACACATCTAGAAATTGAGGGAATGGGTATATGGCAACATTGTGTAGTCTTTGGAAATAAGCGAAATGACAACGCTGTCAGGTCCAAAGGTTGCTTCACGCTGAGGTAATCTACAACTGAATTGCATTCTGTCTAATGCACCACTTTAAACACTGGCATCAAGTTCTTTAACTATCCATTTTTGTGATCACTGATACACCATCAGTATGGTATGTAATACACTAAACTCATTTTCCTTCGATGTGTTGAGTGTTATTCTCACATAGTATGATACTTGTGTCGTATTAATGCATGAAAAAGTATAAATAAATGTAATCATGCCGCGGGATTTAATTTTCTAAGATAATTATTTTATTTTATTCTGCCTGAAACATTTTAGTTTTCGTGCATTTTTTAACATGAACTAGACGTAGTGCTTTCTTATAATCCATTGTAAGGTAACAAAGCACTGACAGTACAAAAGGGAAGTAAATGTTTTAATATGGTAGCAAACGTCCGCATTTATAGAAAAATGCCCTTGAGTGTGGGTTATTTAAAGGAAAATATTAGATATTAATTTGTAGAAGAATGACAGTTGAAGTAGGTGTATTCCCCGTGTTGTCTACAGCAATTGTAATCAGTATCTTCTAAAGCTTTCAGTTCTAAATTTTCAATCGTATTGCAGCAATATCATAATATTGTATAATAGTATATTTGGCTCAGGTTATGTAAATCATGATCTTCCCTTTATTTATTTATTTTATTTATTTATTTACTTACTCACTCACTTATTATTATTATTATTATTATTATTATTATTATTATTATTATTATTATTATTATTATTATTATTATTATTATTATTATTATTATTATTATTATTATTATTATTATTAATTTTTTTTATATATGTATATATATTTTTTTTTTGAGTTAACGTCCTCCAACATTGTGTCATATCGGACGAACATGATCTTCCCGTTAAGATAGAAAGGAAGGAGGAAAAATTATGCGGTAGGTAGGATTCGATCCACGTTCACCAAGCCACTCCGCGTCCACGTTAAAGCGTTTTAACGCGCTCGGCTAACACTTGAGTACAGGAACTAGCTGTGGATTACTAAGCTTACTCTGGTAAGCAAAGAGCTCAACACTGGCATCGTTTTTTACTTCTGGTCTACTATTTGATCAGAAACCAATAGTGACATATTTCCTGCAGGCGTAGTGACGTTGAATTTGCAATATTTATGCTTTAATTTAGAGTGATTGCTGAAATAGCGCTTTTCAAAGTTGTGAGGTGAGGCAATGGCTGCCATCCACTCTGAACAGCAAGGGAAGCATACATATATGACAAATTTCATTCTCATACCATCTATTTAGAAACGCCTGAGAATTAGGTGACCCTTCGCGCAGATCTTACTCAAGGTGGGTATTTACTTTTGTGAGAGATAGTACAACCAGTTCCCATCCTTCCGCTGCAAGCGTGCATATCCCACTGGGGTACTCGGAACTAGGAGAACGCCCTGGATCCTGAGGATTTACAGAGAGCATGCTTTTTCCCTGTCATGTAACGCCGAGACTCCCGCTAACACTTGCAACCCTGAAACAGCTAAGTAGGATGAAGGTATCGTTCCCAGCGTTCGTCTAGTGACCCGGGGAAAACCTGGTCAAGAAGGCCGGCCGGGCCGCGGGGATCAAACTTCCAACCTTCCAAATGCGAGTCACACCGCTCGGTATGTGAATAGATAGATTAGTTTTCATTTCCGTGCTTACTTGATTTTTGTGTGATATAGTTAGACATGTGCAAGGTATTTTGGCTTTAGCTGTTACAAACAGATCCACGGCAACACAAAGGAATGTCGTCATGTCACAGAGAGAAGCTTCTAATTAGCAAATACTGCGGCTGCGGGGCCACAGAATTTTCCCAACTATTTCTCCGTTTTGGAACCTTTGGAATAAACAATACAAAGCCCTTTGGGTAAAATGAGATCCCTCTGAACCACATTCCCATGAAGGCTATTGATTTTGGCATTTCTGCACGGGGATCAAAAGCTCCGCCTTAAAATTGTTCAGAAGCGCTGTCATTCATTTACCTTGTCAACCTACAACGGGTTTCTGTCTACTCATGCATTATGTTTATCGACCGCTCATCCACTGATGCAAGCACCACAATGTTTGAGTCAAATATTCACGACAGCACGCAACGCTAAACATCACAGCATGTTGACATACTTCAGGAAACATTCAAGTAGTCAGATAGCGAGAAAGCTTACGTGTTAAGTGTGATTCCTTCTTCAGAGATTTTAAAAGCTACTCATACGAGGCGTTCTCTACCGCTTGACTAAGAAACAGAATTATTCATCACCTAACAAACAAAAATTCCAAAAATTCACGATTTTATTGCAAATAACATATTTTGAGACAACTGCAATTTAAAACTTATAGAATATGAACATATGCTATGTTATATTATATTGTACTCGTAACACCGGGCTCGGCACACAACACCACATGCCTGGCCGACGAGTGAGCAAAGGTGTTCAAGGTCAGGCTGCCTGGTGCGTCTGTTTGTGTGTACCTAACAACAATAGAAGCGACTACACAAAACGGTTTTCTCCGGAGCCGTTCAGAAAGATCCAACTGCGTCACCGCCGGCGTGTTTGAAGGAATTCGCGAAAGGTCCTTATGACGTCATCTCCACTTTATAAGGAGGCCAAGAACCAGCAGTGTAAGTTGGTGAATATATATTATGTGGCATAATACAGCGTGTTTTCTTCGTATCTCCCACATTTTAATTAATAATTGCAAAGGAAGTATATAGAATTATGAAATGAGAGTAGGTTTAAAATGAAGAGAAAATTAAATAATTTTGTTTCATTTGTTAGGAGTTGGCTGTTGTGCTACCTCGCTGCGACAAGTACATAAAGCAAAATAATGACTTTGCAGCAACGTGCACAAACTGTTTTCTGGTACACAGAGACAAAATCAATAGTTACGGTTAAAATAAATTTGATAGAGAGAATATGAAGCTGATGCATCTGATAGAAAAAAATATCAAAGCATGGTATCAGAGTCCCTGGCATCTAAAAGTGATACTTCTATGTACATTAATTCCGACTTCAAGTCTTTGGTGCTGGCCAAATTTTACAAAAAGCCTTAGTCTTTCTACCATACATGACGGTATGGCAAGATGAATGGTTTGTAAGATTAACTGGTAGAAGAACTTTTTCTTTCTTCCCAAACGTTATAGAGAGAGTGAAAATGAATCATTTAAAACCACCTCAAGGTGTGGTGCATTATCTCTCCGGCCATGGTCCATATCCAGAGTACTTGAGTAGGTTTGGACAAGTGTATGTAATATTCGCAGCACGCTCTCTTTGAATATTCACATACGATAGATATTAGAAGAGCATCAAAAACGCCTACAAGTCAAAAGTTAATACGAAATACTCAGGAATAAGACACTTTGGGGGGTTCTTAACATCATAACGGATATGTACTCTAAATTTCAATACCAGGAGTTTCATCGTAAGTAGTTTGTTCATATGATATTTACAATCATAATTTTATTGTTTTACGTTATTAACCGCGTGTATTTTATTTGTTTTAAGCGTTTTAATCGTCTTTTAATAGTCCTAAATGTGTAATATCTAACTTGGTCAATTTTGACTGTTTTAATGTTATTACTTTCTTTTAGAAGAATTTAATTGCGTATTTTTTTTTGTTTTTTTTTTGTTTTATTTAAATTTATTATATTATTATTATTAATTTATTTATTATTTGAAGTCGCTTCAACATAAAAGTCATATCGCGACTAAACATTGAGGAAAAAAAGGAGGAAACAAATCATGAAGTTTACATTGAATTTAAACATTAACTTTGCATGCTTTGATGAACTTGATGATTTTCTTGTGATATTGTTGATCACCCAAAGCTAGCTGAAGGTTCTCAGGAACTTCATACTGAAGTCGCTGGTGAGTGTATCTTGGGCAAACAGTGAGCAGATGCTGAACGGTAAGAGTAGAATCACACAGAGTACATTTAAGAGGAAGTTCACGGGACAGAATGTAGGAATGAGTAAGCGCAGTGTGGCCAATGCATAATCGGGTTATTAGCACCTGGTCTCGCCGGGTTAGTGTTCTAATTGTTGTGGACAGGTTAGGTATTGGACAGATATCATGCAGTTTGCTGTTGGATGTAGTTGTCCAATCTGTCTTCCATCGGTGTAGGATAGTTCTTTTAAGATGCCGTAAATAGTCTTCATGTGGTAGCTTAAGATCTGGTAAGCTTGGAGGAAGCTTGGTAGCTTCTTTTGCGGCAGTGTCAGCAAGATCATTTCCTGGTATGTTACAGTGAGATGGTATCCATGCCATAGTTGTGTTTTGAAATGGTTTAGTATTTTGTTAATAACGCACATTTACGATTGATTGTTGCATGTATGCTTGTGTGTTTTTATTTGTTTTATCGTAATGTTCTAATTGCATGGCATTATTATTATTATTATTATTATTATTATTATTATTATTATTATTATTATTATTATTATTATTATTATTATTATTATTATTATTATTATTATTATTATTATTATTATTATTATTATTATTATTATTATTATTATTATTATTATTATTATTATTATTATTATTATCATCATCATTATTATCATCATCATCATCATCATCATCATCATTATTATTATTATTATTATTATTATTATTATTATTATTATTATTATTTTATTTTAACCTGTTTTATCTTTATTTTATTAACGTTATAAAGATTGATTTTACTAGCTCCCTTATCAGAGTATTTCAAACTGTATGATTGTATACTGATTTTTAATGTGTTGTTTTAATGTTCCCCTTATTGATTTATAAATTACATATTAATGTAAGAATTGCATGTTAATGTAACCCTTAACTATTATTGTAAAATTTTAATATTTTAATTAATAATTGCTAAATTAAAAAAGAGATATATTTACGACTCGGTCAAAATTACAAGAAATCGAGTCACTTAAGAATGGGGAACCCCCTAGTCTGTGCTTGCGCAGGCTAGGTGTTTAAAAAAATACTTGGCGGAAAAACATTTGATAGGTTGCCCGGTTTTAGCTGGTATCATTTTCATTACAAATTATGTTTTAAAATAGAGGGTGTCAACATACCATTGGACGATTTCAAAAGGTTCTATTTTCACCAACAGTTAGTATAAATAAAGCATCACTACACCACTTGAAAAGGGTAGCTTGAAGTTTTCTGTTCACCTTAGAAGCACTCGATGTGAGCATTGCGTGTGATAGGGCAGACGTCAAACCATTCATGCCACCACACCCTCTCAAGCACGTCTTGTTTGGTACGATGGATGCGGTAATGCGCCTTCTCAATTCCAGCAACATCGCTGGAAATGGAGGGATGTCAACACTATCTTTGATGTAACCCTACAGGAAGAAATTATACATTCTAAGGTTAGGTAAATGCGGTGCCCATGTGCAGAAGATGTCTGCGGCTGTTGTATGCCCAATCTACCTACTTGGTAGGTATAGATTCAGGACATTAGTATGCCAATGTGGAGGGGCACCGTCTTTTTGGACATCGAATCCTTGTTCCTTTTCGTCCGTGAATTGTGGTATTAACCAATTTTACAACATGTCCAAATGCAGATTTCTGTTGATAGCCCTCTCAAGAAAAAATAAATTAACCAAACATACATGATTTAGTTATATGTAGCTTATATTTGAATCACGGGATGGAGGTTCTCAGATCCCCATGCACGGACATTGTGTCTGTTTCCCTTTCCAAATACACGAAGTGTCGCTTCATCGCTCATTTTGATTCGTTTCGGCAATCCCTCATTCTCTTCGATAATGGCGGGGCCCAAATGACCCAGTTGTCGACGGGCCTTTAAACTCCACACTCCACTCCACTCCACTCGATCATGGCCATAATGCTAACCTCTTCGCTGGATCATCAGGTTACAGTTTTCGTACCAGCTGCAGTTTATACTTCATTCCCTTCCTTACACACCTCCACGCTGTTGATTTTGGCATCTATCTGATGACTGGCTCTATATATAGTCATTTTAGGTCTACGTTTAAAGCTTTCACCAACTCTGTCAATCGTTTCTACATTTATATTTGGTCTTCCCGTGTGTCCTTTCCGTTGATCATAGATAATCCCTGTCGAAAATTTGTTCGCAGCAGTTTCGGATTGACGTCCAAATTGCTGTCTAAATGCCCGACGGACCGCTAAAACACTATCTATTCGCGCAAATTCAAGCACACGCCATCTCTGAACGGGTGGTACACAATATGCAAGTTTCTCGCTAGAAGACAAATGGAAATCAGATGTTCAACAGAAAACTTTAAACTTCCCTGCTTCAAATGGTAATTTACTTATGTTAAGTTTTGGTGAAAATACAGCCTTATGAAACTGCAATAATTTGTAGACACCCGGTATTTTATGAGAGCGGTAAGGCTAATATTAGATGCGTATAGTACCTAAAAGGTAAAAGGTGGATAACGGAGGGGTCAGTTTGCGCACTGTAACCGCCGCAGGTTAATAAAATTGTGGATAACAGCCCCAGCCGGAAGAGATTAAGTGAGGGAATCACAGCAGACTATAAGCCGCAGGCAGACAGGTCACAGAGATGCGCGAAAGTCCCTAAACTGGTACCAAAAGTTCTTCATCCCGGCTCCAGCATCTGCGCCAAGACCACGAATCTCGTGTATCGAGAAACGTCCCCCTCGCGTAAGTACGGTGACCACAATGCCGACATAAGGTCGATAACAGTACTTACATAGCGCATGCGTCCGTGCCATCTGCCCGGCATCGCCTTGCAGTGGTGGGTGGACCATGAATACACTGGTAGTGCCAGTATAACTTAGCCGATTCCTAACCCTAGAGTTATTCTTAATTCAAATTATATATAAACATGTCTAAAATGGATTATAGAATTTAATGATTACCACAGAAAAGAAGATTAGGCCATGCATGTGTAAAATAAATACACGTAGCATAAGAAAGAAGCGAAGGAAAAAAGAAATCAATTACCAAATTTGTATCTTATATGTTTCTGAGCTATTAATGAGATGACTAAGCGTGTTTTTTTTGAGATGCAAGTGATTTCTTTGTACTTTTCGCTGGCAGTGGTTCATCACTATCAGCACTATCACTTGTTTCATTGATATTGCGTTTTTCTCTTATATCGAGTTTATCCTTCTTACAACAAAAGGTAAAATATTAGGTCCACTACCACCACAACAGCAATAATAATAATAATAATAATAATAATAATAATAATAATAATAATAATAATAATAATAATAATAATAATAATAATAATAATAATAATAATAATAATAATAATAATAATAATAATAATAATAATAATAATAATGATGATGATGATGATGATAATGATAATGATAATGATAATGCTCATGACAATGACAATGACAATGACAATGACAATGATAATAACAATGACAATGACAATAATAATAGTAATAATAATAATAATAATAATAATAATAATAATAATAATAATAATAATAATAATAATAATAATAATAATAATAATAATAATAATAATAATAATAATAATAATAATAATAATAATAATAATAATAATAATAATAATAATAATAATAATAATAATAATAATAATAAATATACTGAGTACTGAACGATTATAAATCAGTCGGTAACGTACATTCGCAGACACTGTTATTGTTGTGGGTGTTTGAAACAAAGAACGCAAATGATTAGAGGGAGCGGCTGTAAGATATTGTTGGGCAGATCGGTAGAGTAAGAAAAATGAATTCTTGAACAAAAGGCAATTCAAATCTCTCTGACTCTTCATTATTTGTGATCATTCTGGGAATATATTACACTGACTGTGTAGGTACGCATTTTAAATTTAACATACCCCCTAAGAAGTGTTCGCGTAGGGCACGTGTACACCATGTTGAATACGAACGGGTAGGAGATATCAGAAGGTGATTGAAAGAAATGATTGAAATGATGCTCAGTTATATTATGCACTAAGCGCCACCTACAGTGACAGTGCGAAATAAATCAAGTTCGTCGGGCTTGTTCTCATCGAAAGATCGGCCATATGAATTGTTGCAGTCAGGATAAAATCACGCTCCCTGTCTGTACATTGTGTAAAAACACGGAGAGGGCAACGTTGTATTGAGTTAATACCACGACAAAGAGGCACTACACGGAGCCACCCCTACCACCATACACTGCGAATCTGGAAGCACACGTGAGCATAAAAAGGAAATGGAGTGCAGGAGAAATGATGAAAAGTAAATCGCGGTATGAAAATATCCGAATAAGTGACATGGGGAAACCACGAAAAACTCAAGTTAGAGTGCCCGATCGATCGAACCCGCAACCTCCCGAATGCGAATCGCACACGTTAGTTCTGCGTATAAGTAGGGGAAATATTGTATTACAGGCAAAAACTAATGTCGAGATTTCACCGGAAGTATATGTTTCAGGGGCCTTGAGTCCCTCCTCAAAAAAAAAAAAAAAAAAAAAAAAAAAAAAAAAAAAAAAAAAAAAAAAAAATTAAAAAAAGGCCAAAGTCTGTGTGTGTATGTGTGTGTGTGTGTGAGTGTGAGTGCACGCGTGCGTTTGCCAGCCTACAAACTGCAAAACCTATAAACTTATACCCAACTTGGAATTTTAAGTTCAGCATCTTTCAAGGATGCGACACGATTTTCAAGCAAATTTCCCTACCCATACAACCCTTTATGTGGAACATTTTTTTTTACAAATTTTTATTTTTTTAAAAATGGCTCTAATGATTTTGATTGAAATACCAGATGTTTAAGATTCTTCATGACAAACGGAACTTATATGTTGGATTTTCATTTAATAAGTTCTGATGTCTTCTTCTTTCTAGGTGACTTTTGTATAGTTGGTAAACCGTAAGAGATAGGTACACAAAACCTTATTAAACAAACACGTAGACCTCGTTAAGCCACATACGTTGTCATATGTATTTTTTACTTTCTCTACTGGTAAGTAGGGGAAGTGTTGTATTCCACCCAAAAATTCGATGTCGAGATTTCACCGGAAATGTATGTTTCGAGACCCCCTGAATCCAGAAAAAGCATTTTTAGAAAAAGATCTGTGTGTGTCTATGTGTCTGTGTGTCTGTGGACAGCATAACTCAAAAACGAAAAGTCGGTTAAAAACCAAAGTTGGTATTTAAGTTTAATGTCTTTCAAGGTTGCGACACGAAGGTTTTGAAGAACATAGTTCCACCCTAAACTACCCTTTACATGGAACATTTTTCGAAAATTTTGATTTTCTTGAAAATGGCTCTAACGATTTTGATTAAAATGTCAAATGTTTGAGACATTTTCATGAAAAATGAAATGTATATCTTGAATTTTCTGGCCATAGCCCTGGTAATCGTATTTACTCTGGACGACTTTTGCATAACTGGTAAACCGTTAGAGATATAGACCAAATCATACTATGCAAAAAATGTAGATCTTGCTAAAATACACAATTTATGGCTGAATAAATTTTCTTGTAGGGTGAACCATTTCGGAGATATTCCTCGTTAGGTGTGTGAGTTTCGGAAAACTTAGAACTTTCGTGAAATGGATAATCCTTGTTCATTTTTTTATGTGTTAAGTGTGCAATGACAATAGAATCTCAAAGCTTTAAAACATTTGACTATCGCACAAAGCCTACTTTATTCTAACTTCCCCTTGCACCTATAAGGAAATAAGCAACAAGATAATTTGTAGAAATGTTTATCTTAACTAACACGAAGAAGATAGAGGAATAAGAATTTGTAAGAATGGTTAGTAAGTCATGTGAGTGCAACACATCTATTTTTTATGGAGTAAACCGTTTCCGATATATTCATTGTTATTTGTTTGAATGTTCTAATACTTATATTTTTCCTAAATAAGAACACATTATTCGTGTGTTAGCCATACAAAGATAATGGAATTTCAAAGGCAACTTATAGTGACCAGCTCTTAAAACATTTGACTACCGCTTAAAGCTGCTGAATTTGCACACTCCCCTTCTACCTGAAGCAATAGTTAATTTCTGCGAAAGTTCTCGATTAACATGAAGTGGACAGAGAAATAAGCGTTTGTAAAAGTAGTTTGCACAAGAGGGGAGAAAATCATACGAGTACAGCACATGAGATCTTTTTTTGAAAAGTGCAATCAAGCATGAAATTAACACGTCATCATATCATCAAACAATAGTTCATTGACTAAGTTAGCTTAACTTCCCATTTTATAATATATGTTAATATGTATGCATGTATGTATGTTAAAGAGTAATTAAAGGTAAGCCAGGGTTGAAACAATGCTGCAACTTATTCCCTATCTTCTTGAATTTGTATGTGGACAGAGTAATGAGGAATTGCAGCAACGTAACCCCAGAGGCATAAATATTGGAAATGGCAAGAAATCAATACGCTTCCTTTTGCAGGCGATCAAGTGCTCTTTGCAAGGACAGACTATCTCCAAATAAATGTAATAAAATTGATCAATACACTTCAGAGTGATACCAAGAATATAAAGTTAATAAAACTCAAGTTGTGGCTTGACATAACTGAAAGTTTATTGCCCTTTATTTATATACCTACTGCTCATGTAGTCATATTTAAGACTACGGTGCAGCCATTTTTTACTTTTAGCTTTCCTTAAACAAGTCTTTTTCATTCCTAAATGACAGTGCTAGTTAATATGTAAATCGTTTTCTTCCTAAATTACACTGACTAAGCACTAATTTGTTAATGTAATCAGTGCTAGCCAAAACTTTAACTAAATCTGATCGCTGCATTTACGGATAGTTATTAGGAAGGTAATATGTTCCATAACTTCTTGAACGCATCTTGCAGTCAGCATGACACAAATACTGACAAATATGAGTATTCTGATTTTTCGCGTCGCCGCCCACATTTTCTACAAATAAATTATAGAGTGCGATTGCATCCCTGTTGTTATTATGTCATGTCGTCATCTCATTTGTTTCCAAATCTGTCATCCCAGCCATCCAGCGTCGTGCTATCTTACACTAGTCAGTTTGAAGGATGTGGCCAAAACAGCAAATTTTATCTTTTGGAATATACTTAGTGTTGTTGGAGAACATGCACAACTTATATCAGTAATTGTCATGTCTAGACCGCGGGAGAGCAGCATTTTGCGCAAGGTATTCGAACCCTAAGTCATGTAGTATCGACTCAGAAGGCCCTTGAAAAATATGTTAGGGTATCATCACCCTACAACCGTGACAAAATTATATTCGACGTGGATGGAATATTTTCAAACAGCAAAGAATGAACAATTTGCTGCACCCCGCTTTGCACTGTTCCATCATATTGCGTTAACCTAGCGTTTTTGTGTGTTGTTTTTTTTCCCGCCGTTTTTACTTTCTTTTCGATTGTGTTCTTAGAGGAACTTTCACTAGTTCCTTTTTAATTGAACATCCGACAGTCTTAGCTGTTTCTTTCACTGCCTTACTAATACTCTCTTGACTTGAAAATCACATTCATAATTATTTAGTGTTCATTACTTCTTAATTTACCAATATATCGGCTGTTCCTAGCTTTCCCCTCCAGAACTGCAAATATTTACGGAAAATGTTAAACAATCTAATAACACTTCACAGGTTCCAGGCACTATAAACACACCGCACTCTTCTTTACGAACTGATATTAACTTTTACTGCTGCTTTCTGTGTCACGCCTAGTGCCTTTTAGCTGGATAGATGAATACCTTTTGTTTGCCTTACACGATGAAAGCAAGAGGTTACAGACTTCTGGTTTATTTTAAAAACTGTCTCTCACCCTCCTTAAAATTTGCTCTCGCTTGGTCCCTTATTTAAATTTAATAATAAAAAGTTTCCCAGTGCGTAACTTTTGCAGTGCACAAATATAACTTTTTCTGAGAATATTTAATTTAAAATATTGTAACACTTAACTGAGCGAATATAGAGAATTCAAAATAGACAGGTGACAGCATTATAGTTCATTCTAGTTAAGAAAAAAATACAGACATATTCTACCACTTAATTTATTAGTGCGTGATGAGCATAGAAACAGCAAATACCGGACGTTTACTAAACAATACGCTTTCTGTAGAAATGTGGGCCTACAGAAATCTATAATAGCTCTAAAAGGATATAATCTGACAGAGTAAAAAAATCTGCATAGGATAATGTGTTGAAAGCTGAAAATTATAACTGAATATTTACATAATGCTATTAGGAGCCTGGCAGCAGCGCCAGGTTAGAAAAGGTCGAAGCTAATTGCAACTTGTATGCGCTAGATAGAGACAGATATATCACATTTAACTCCACACTGTCATCTAAGGGTAAGACAGGATATACATATCAATCCCAGCTCTACTGATGCGTCATTTAAAACTCCAAGGCTAATAATGAGACGAATATCTTTTTGTAAATTTGTCTCAAAATAATGTCTTTGTAACATAAAGGATCCTAACTAACGGAATGTGTAGCTAATCTACTTGGGACATGTAAGAAACTTTGTTATAATATGGATCCAAAAGCCCATTTTTTGTTTTCTCGCGTATATATATTTTCCCAAGAAATTAATATATTTTAGTGCAGAGCAAGGCGAATGATTTCCCAAGGATCTGTAGATGTTTGAAAGTAGGTACCAGGAACGCTGTGTCATCAATATACTTATGGCCACTTCGGAAGCTAGAGCGTGAAATATCTGAAGATAAACAAAAGAAAGAGCTGGAAAACCTCTTCAACTAAGGAGCGGGAGGTTCAGGCAGTGGGCTACATACGGGCGCTGGTGGATTTGATTCACGTGGCTGGTCTTCCTGACTAACTCATGGGGCTTTCTCGGATTGCTAGGCCATTGTTCATTATATCCCCCTAATTTCCTCTCCCTTCATTTTACCTAGCTTCCCATTTCACTTTACCCTTCAACCGCTTGGTTCTTTCAGGATTGATCCGCGTCGATAGGTGTGTCGGGTGGTGCATGGCAGGGAAAAGAGATGTGTATAAACCTCCATCCCTTGCGGTGCAGTCTCCGGCTTCCGAGTTTCCCATGGAGGAGGGTGCCGGTTGTAGTAGACGCCACCAGGGAGCTTCAGTATGCAACTGTTGGGTACTTAGTCCAGCCCTTTGCTCTGTCGTGTCTCCTCTCACCTAATCCTTATCTCCCGGCTCGTCCCCTTGTGTGGTACAGGTACAAAAGACCATATGGCCCAGGCACCCAAGTCACTGTCCGTCCTACTTATTTTACCTTACCTTCTCAAACAAGAAGCAACGAATATAGATTTCTGTGCGACACTTGTGCTATCTGTACATTCAGTAGTCAAAAAACAAGTCAAATCAAAGTATATATCAACGAGCACACACAATTTCAGCAAGTTATCCTTTTTACTTTCTCTACTACCTATAGTAGAGGAAGTATTGTATTTCAATCAAAAATTCGATGTCGAGATTTTACCGGAAATATACGAGATGTTTTGAGACACCCTGAATCCGCCCCCCCCCCCCAAAAAAAAAGCATTTTTAGAAAAAAGGTCCGTATATGTGTCTGTGTGTCTGTCATTCTGTGGGCAGCATAACTCAAAAACGAAAAGTCGGTTAAAAACCAAAGTTGGTATTTAAGTTTAATGTCTTTCAAGGATGAGATACGAAGATTTTGAAGAAAATTGCTTCACCCTAAACTACCCTTTACATGGATTTTTTTTTTTCGAAAATTTTTATTTTATTGAAAATGGCTCTTACCAATTTTTATTAAAATGTCATATGTTTGAGGTATTTTAATGACAAATGAAATGTATATCTTAAATTTTCTGGCTATATCCCTGTAGTCGTATTTACTGTGGATGACTTTTGCATAACTGGTAAACCGTAAGAGATAGACCAAATCTTTCTGTAGAGAAAATGTAGATCTTGCTAAACTGCACAATTTATGTCTAAAAAAAGTTTTGTAGAGTGAACCATATCGGAGATATGCCTTGTTATTTGTGTGAGTTTTGGAGAACATACTTCTGTCAAATACAACATTGTTATTCATTTTCTTATATGCTAACCGTGCAAAAGAGAACGAAATCTCAAAACTTTAAAAGATTTGACTATCGCTCAAAGCCTACTGTATTCCCATTAAAGTGATTTTCTAAAACATCTTGTCATAACAGGAGAAAACGGATTCAGAATTAAGATGCAGCACATCGAGAATATATTAAGTTGCCTTATATATTTAGGAAAATTCCTTTTGGCTCAAATATAAACCTTAGAAAGTTCAGACATAGGGATATGACATGAATATACTCTATGTACACATGTATTTAAATTGAAGATATATATTAACGTAAGCCACACCGTAACTAAAGTTTAGATGTTTAGAAGGTTTATACGTTGGAATAACTTGAATATAGTAGATGTATACATTTAAATAACGTATGTCAATTTAGCACATTTTACACCATAAATAATAGTTCGTTACGTAACTAGTGTGTAATCTGACTGATCGTGACTCGAGTGAATGCTCAGCGTGTGAGGGAAGGTGAACGCGCTAATTTTTACAATTGTCACAATGAAAAGATTACACATGTTACAGGCATTTTATACAATACGTAAAAATATCTAACTAGCAAGTTTGCTAAATGTAAAATTATAATGTATAAGACATCGGAGATGTGGATATGACGTAATATGGTTGCTAAACAGATGTTTTATTTGTTTCAACACTTGTAGAGGAAACTGGAAGATTAGGGTAAAACTATTGAAAACATGGATTGTATTCCCCATGTCATTTTGAACGAAGCCAAGAGTGCTGAGAATTTATTAATTCCAGAAAAATGAGAAAATGTTTTACGAAAAAGAATATGAAAAGCTTTGTGGATGGAGAAACGAAAAATAATTAAGTTTGCGAAAGTGACGATTTTAAGTTTTCTTACAGGCAAACATTGTAGAAAATTGTGCTGTGGTGGTGTTGACGCCATTGCCCCCTTGTTGCCATTGCAATTACGCCATTCATTTCCTGGTACTGGTGCCAGAAGGAGCGTAATTTCGCATGATTTACGCCGTCGTAATAAGCTGTTTAATGCTAGGATTGCATAAATACGTATTATTTGAAAGTATTCTGGTGGATCAAGAGCAGAGTGGCAGTAGGCTTGGTTTGTAGGGGAGCCTTTTAAGTCCCTAAAACATATTTCTTATAACCTTAGCCCACTGCAAGGTATTCTTCCACGTCACTTTACAGAAGATTCTCCTTTTCAATGTTGGACTAATGTACGCCTTCGAATGATATCAAACAAGCTATGTGCAATGCAAGTATAGTTGAGGAAAGCGATATAAACACTATAGTGGTAGAGGCACACACTTTCTTCATCCTAAGAAAAGGTTTAAACAGAAAAATCCTCCCGTCACTCGTTGATAACAATTCGCATACGTTCCTGATGTTTTAACTCCGCTATGTTATATTTAATTCATACGGCTATTATAATGTAAATCTGCCAACTATATTCGAATGCATTAAGAAAAATGATAATGTTAAATAAAGAACAACTTTGCATCGCAAAATAAACTATTCCACGACAGCGGTCAATGAAAGTTGACTGGCGTGGCCGCGCCGTAGCCAAGTGGTTAGAGTTAGACCATTCGCTTCGCACCAAAGCGGCCCGGGTTCAATCCCAGGCAACCGCATGTGGTATTCGTGGTGGACGAAGCGGCACTGACGCGGGTTTCCGTTGGGTTCTCCGGTTTCCCCCGCTATCTCATTCCACCGGTGCTCCATCTTCATTCCATGTATCATCAGTGTCACCGCCTGTGGTGCGTAGTAGTAAAAGCGAGCGTTAAACACTACCAAAAAAAAAGTTGACTGTAGTTACGTGACAGTTTAGAGTTGTGGAACAGAACTTAATTAAAGGGACCGCGGAGATGCGAAAGATTATGTTTTTAATTGTAGTAACAATTGTGCTGTGCATTTGTTTGCGTCTCGGCTTCCCATAAAAACAGGTATTCAAGCTCAAAGTGCAAGTCTAGGGCTTACACGGAAAGTATATGTGGCTTATCGACCCAGAAGAAATTCCAGAGATTCTTTTGGTTTGCACGCCTGAACAATGAGTGGCGCTGGCCGATAAAATGTAACAAGCAGCTCTTTGAAAACCTGACTCTTGCCTGCTGTAGAAATGGGCCGATAGACTTGAAAAGAATAAAAAGTGGTTTGGCGTTCTTCTGTCCATTCTTCCAAGCCCTACGACCTCCCTCTCAGAGCAAGGTTCCTTTTATATGAATGTATGTTATTAAAACAAATATTTTCGGCTGACAAACCGAAAGAAAGAATCATAAACGTTCGAAATATTCGTAGCACTTGACGTAAGGATTATGAGTTTCAGGAATGCATGTGCTGGCTTCTCTCTGCACGGTTTTCTTTCACATACATTTTGAAGAGGATAAGGCAGCAATATAAATATTGCTAACACACAAACACACACACAGACACACAGACACATACACACATACACACACATACACACATACACACATACACACAAACACACACATACACACACAAACACACACACAAACACACACACGGACACATACACACATACACACACAAACACACACAAACACACACACAAACACACACACAAACACACACAGACACATACACACATACACACACAAACACACACACAAACACACACAATACACACATACATACATACACACACCACATACACACACAAACACACACACAACACATTCCTGTCGGTTTCGCCCTGCCTCACTGAAGTTTCTCCAGGTTTTCTTTAGTCCTCATAACCGGGAAATATAGGGGAGATACAGGGAGTGGACAAAAGAATACAAATAGCACCGTTTCAGACACTATTACACAAATATTGCAAACACACACACAGACACACACACACACACAGACACATACACACATACACACAGACACATACACACTCATACACACATACACACAGACACATACACACATACACACATACACATACACACACATACACACATACACACATACACATACACACATACACACAGACACATACACAAACATACACACAGACACATACACACACATACACACAGACACATACACACACATACACACAGACACATACACACATACACACATACACATACACACATACACACATACACACATACACACACATACACATAGACATACACATACACACATACACACAGGCACATACACACATACACACATACACATACATACACATACACATACATACACATACACATACACATACACACATACACATATACACATACACACATACACACATACACACACAGACACATACACACATACACACAGACACATACACACAGACACATACACACATACACACACAGACACATACACACACATACACACATACACATACACACATACACACATACACACATACACACATACACACATATACACACATACACATACACACATACACACATACACACACAGACACATACACACACAGACACATACACACACATACACACATGTGTCTAAATATCGTCCAATCAGCTTGATAAATATTGGCGGCAAATTACTTGAGAGGTTAATGATCGACAGGATAAATTACCATCTGTGGTCTAAAAGCTTACTCAATGGTAGACAGTACGGCTTTACCCCTCAAAAAGGAACAATTGATGCAGCACTTGAAGTCAAAACCTTCATAGAAGAGGGATTGAAAATAAAACAATGTATAATCCTAACAAGCCTTGACGTCAAAGGTGCATTTAATGCCGCCTGGTGGCCCAGTATTCTCAAGAACTTAAAAGAATGGGAATGTCCGAGAAACATCTACAGCTTAGCATTAGATTTCTTCAACCACAGGAAAGCAAAAATCACAATAAACAATTACACAATGGAAAAAGTAGTTCAGAAGGGCTGTCCACAGGGATCCTGTGTGGCCCAGGCTTTTGGAACATAATGTATAATTTCCTATTGAATACTGATTTCAATAGGAAAACTAAAGTCATGGCATTCGCAGATGACCTTGTCATATTAACAAGAGGCTCAAGCAAAGTAGAAGCAGAAAACATAGCGAATCAGGATTTAATCAAAATTCAGAACTGGGCCACTGACAACAAAATAGAATTCAACGAAAAGAAAGCGAACGGACTATTGGGACGTCAATATCTACTTAAACAACAAGAAGCTTAACCAAACTGAAGAAATGAAATTCCTGTGCATATGGTTTGACAGTAAGTTTAACTTCAATGCACACATAGATCACACTGCAGGAAAATCAATCACACTCATCCACATGTTATCACGGACAGCTAAACTACAATGGGGATTAGGACACAAAGCACTAAAAACAATATACGAAGGAGCTATAGTCCCAATAATGACATATGGCTCACCAGTGTGGATAGACGCTATAAGAAAAATAAAAAATCTAACAAAATATAAAAGGATACAAAGATTAATTAATATAAAAATTGCTAAAGCCTACCGAACTATCTCATACGAGGCATCATGCGTAGTAGCAGGCGTTCCACCCTTACAAATAACCATAGAACAATATGTAAGAACCTACCTGGCAACAAAAGTCAACAATCAAGAATATGACGCACCGCTGGAAGTCAGGTATTGGAGACACCCTGCGGAAATACCCCTAATAGATGACGTAGATAACAACAATGAATGTGCAGTTGAAATGTACACCGATGGTAGCAAAACTGATGATAAAGTTGGGGCAGCAGGGATCATCTTCATCCATGGCAACCTGGCATATAAATTAAAGTTCAAGTTGCATCCACGATCCACGAATAACCAGGCTGAACAACTGGCAATATTAAAAACACTTAAAAAACTAGATGAGCTTGGATATGGAGAATGTGATGAAAAACGAGCTGCATTATTCACAGACAGTAAGATAACTCTAGATCTGCTCAGGCACAACATGAAACATAACCAGCTGATAGAAGCAATCAAAACCAAAATCCTTGAACTTTCAAAATCAAAGTGGACACTACATTTCGGCTGGGTGAAAGGACATGCGGGAATACATGGAAATGAACTTGTGGACAGGCTAGCAAAAGAAGTTGCTGCGGAAGACACCGAAATAATATATGACAAAGTATCAAAAGAAGCTATAGTAACTAGAGAGAAAGAAACTGGACTCGAAGAATGGCAACAACAATGGACAGCATCAAGGAAAGGAGCAGTAACCAAAGAATATTTCCCATCCGTGAGAAGAAGATTAAAGCAACGGTTACCAATATCTCCGGAGTTCACAGCAATGATAACAGGACATGCAAAGCTAAGAGCATATCGCCACAGGTTTGGATTTTTAGATAACCCAATGTGCAAATGTGAAGAAGAGGACCAAACAGTAAACCACATTATATTTCGATGCAAAATACTAAACAACCAGAGAAACGCCATGATTAGGAAAATACAAAGTAAAGCTGCTACTTGGCCGATAAACAAAGAAGAACTTGGAAACAATTTCATACAACCTTTCGTTAACTTCATTAATGCTATAAAATTCACAGAAATAGAATGACTTAAGTCCAAATATATATAATTTCTACTCCTTACCAAAATTGCAATCAGTATCATTGTCCAAACACATTTCAATACTCTACTGCTGTTACGAGTATAATAATATTTCCCTTTCACTATATGATAAGTACCAGATTTATGATTTGTAAAATAGGATTAGGTTAAAGAAATAAAGTCAAACAAAATAAAATAGCATTAAACAACAAACATCAAATAAAAAAAACTGTAAATATCACAATAGAGAAGTATTCAATTAGAATAAGGTAGATAAAAAATTAGAGGTAAATAAAAATGTAAATGTTCAAATAGAACATCACCAACAATATGTACATGTATATAAAATGTAAATTGTATGTAAATAAATAAATGCAAGCATGTAGTATTCATATGGAATGGGGCATGCAATAATAAAATTAAAAAAAAAAAAAAAAAAAAAACACACACACACATACACACACATACACATACGCACATACACACATACACACACATACACATACACACATACACATACACACATACACACACATACACACACCACATTCCTGTCGGTATCGCCCTGCCTCACTGAAGTTTCTCCAGGTTTTCTTTAGTCCTCATAACCGGGAAATGTAGGGGAGATACAGGGAGTGGACAAAATAATACAAATACCACCATTTCAGGCACTTTTCAAATTACACACAGCAGAAGCGTTTTTGAACATTAACCTTCCGGCAGGCGCGCTTACTCCCGTTACAAGACTAGCGCCTAGCGCCTAGCGTTGTGAAGTTTACACATGGATATTTTTAAGTAATAATCAGGCTGTTCTGGGAAATTTCGATAATATATTGAGTGAAAAGGTTTACAGATACCGTTCTTAAGCTTTAGTTATTCTAGTTCTTGATGGCGCCATTTTGTGGTTATTCTGAGAACTGTTCACTTTCATCACACCATTCTCAAACATTTTTTTATTTTTTGCAAGCAATGCCTTTGCATCTGTTACATTTAACTGAAGTGGATGAATTTCTTTGACGTCTAGATATGATGCACGTTACTCGTTTCTTTGCTGGAGGTTCAGAGGTCTCTTCTGTAGAAGCTTATGGTTCAACGTGAAACAGCGTACGAAATACTGTGAGATCAGCTGGCAAGGATTTGAGTTGTGATCCATGTATAAGCTATTCTTTCATAAGAATTTCTGCCAGTTCATTTAGATAAGTATGTTTTATGTTTTTCTCTTTATTTTGGAAGTTTTAGCATACTCACTTTTACATCAACGTGTAACTTTCTCTTCCAATACAGAAATCCTGTACTTCTTTTAGCTCGTCGAGATCATCGCCATCTATTCCTTATCGTTCAGATTCACTATTGTGGTGTTTTAATTTAATGTTCTCGTCACTTAAATCTCCATCAGATTCTTCCAGCTTTGTAAAATCCAAATAGGTTTCACCATCACTTTCCTCAAGGAGTTTGCGAATCTCTTCGTCGGATAAATCCTTTAACATGGAAAAAAATGAATGAAAATAAATAAATGCACACACACTGTCAGATTTATAAACTAGGAAGTGCACTGCACTTCTCCGAAAACAAATGATAAGGTGCATTTAAATGGTTATTACACTTACCTCTACATATTCCTAACTGCAGAACTAAGCGCGTATCCGTTACAGGAACAGGCGCGTGTTGTGCGTTTTACAACATTCAACATCTTGTTACTCAGAATGCACTAAGTTAACTAAGGTTGTTGAAGAAAGAAACAGAAACAATCAATGCATTGTCGAGTAAACATCAACAATAGAACATATTACCCACGTGGCGCAATAAGTTTAAGTGGTCAATAAAGCATAAATACTGTTAGTGTTGTACTACTTTTGACAAGGGCACGCCTACTGGAAAGTTAAGGGTCTCCTAGCCATCCTGAAAGTGTGGACAGGACAGTGAAAGACATTTCAGACTTTCAAAGGGGTCAAGCTCTTGGTGTTAGGCTAGCAATAACTACAGCGATTAAACCGCCAATGTATTAAGATTACAAGATGATATACAGCTTCTAAGGCTATGTCAGCATACTTCTCAGAAGGTAAAAAATCTTCTGTAAAAAGAGTCAATGGCCACATACACAGTCCAACCGAAAGATAAGGCGAGCCTTAAAGAAGGTTGTAGCTAGAAAGCATAAAACTACTGCAGCTAACGGACTGCAGAACTGAACAAACATACCAGGCAACCTGTTTCTTCTAGAGTAGTGAGGAAAGAGCTTCACAAGTTAGGAATACATGCTAGGGCAGCAATTGCCAAGCCACAATCACGCGACTTAATACAACATAGAGAAAACAATGGTGTCATGAGCATAAGACTTGGACAACTGATGACTGTTAAAACGTGATATGGTCCGATCAATCATCTTTCACACTTTTCCCTATCACCGGCAGAGTATGTGTTTGGAGAACACCTAAGAAGCTTCTGATCCAACTGCTCAATGCCTACTGTTAAATTTGATGAATGGTCAGTTATGGTTTGGACTGCAATGTTTTGGTTTTCTGTAGGTCCTATCATCACACGAGTGTTGAAGTATGACACCGAAATTATATGTTCAGAAAAATCTCTCATGTAAAAATAATTGAATAATAATTATCAATAAAGAATGAATAGAGAAAACGAACGTAAACAGCTTAGCATCGCGGATGTAAAAAGCTGAGTAGAGTTGTAAGCAGGGTTGCCAACATTTAAAAGTAAAATTATCGTACCGGCCATTCAAAATTATAGATTTGGATTCAGAATTATCGTACATCATAAGCCAAATGCTACAACAATAAATGTATCAGCATAACACTTATGAAAATGTAATAGTATTGATGTTTATGGTATCCACTTGCAAGATTGGTGACCTCAACCAGTATTACAACTTAAGCACTTATGTTTCTCGCACTATTCATCTGAAAGTTCATCTTCCTCAACTGTTGCAGCATTATACAAATTTGTTGTTGAGATAAACTTTAATATCTTCTCGGTGACTTGCAGATTTTCGAATCTACCACATTCTTTCATAAGCTGAGACGATAGAATAAGTTTATTTACCGTACCTAGCGCCAATCTGTTTCTAACTTTGGTTTCTATTAAACCCAGTTTAGAAAAAACTCTTTCACAAGAAGCGTTTCTGTGGGCAATGAAATCACTGATAATGCGAACTCCACTAGTTCTTTGAAATTAGTATTTCCACCAAGGTGGCATGTGTTTAACAGCACTTCAGAAACTGCCAGGTTCAGGCATCTTCTTTGTTTCACACGGAATATCACTTATTCCGAGTTTTCTCCATTGATCATCATTTTTCTGAACAGTATCTGCATTGAGATTATCAGACCTGGGCACACTGACAGAGGATAAAGGGCAGGAAGCTTAATAGGGTTGGAAACGGTTGCCTTAGAGGGGTGGAGACAGGTCATGAGGGCAGAAGTGATGTCGCTATTTGTAATTAGTTTCATTTCACTGGTGTGACAAACCAGTGAAAATTATATTTCTCCGGTATCGAACTACCACACATTCAAATTATCGTACACCCCCATAATTATCGTACGGGTTAGCAACTATGTGTACAAACATTAAAATTATCGTATGCCCCCATAATTATCGTACGAGTTGACAACCCTGGTTATAAGGTTTCGGTAGCGACACTGTTTATTTCACAGCAGGCCACACTTACCTGGTGAGTCGACAGGCAAATATCGTTATTCCTAAGTGCGTGAAGTACACTTAAATCCAACGGATGAACATTTATGTGATAGTGAAGTATATTTTTAGGTGTTTAAATACCAGCATGGTTTTATTAAACTGGTGATTTCTTTTATCTACATTAATAGACAATGTCTCAGTGCAAATATTGGAAACCATAATTAGTTTCGTCCTTTCTAAACAAGCCCCATGCACACCGTGGGAGAGGAATCTCAATACTCGACAGACGGCAGGGGGATACGGACAGCTCAATCTCTAGATCTATAAATAATTGGGCTCTTGCAGGATGACTTGGTAAAGAGAATGAGGGTAAGGTTTCTACCTCCTCCATACCTTAATGTACTTGAAAACATTCATGACGAGTGGTACCTTTAAAAAGAATTCATGTACCATATGAATAAATTACAAGGATTAAAGCGCTTTGAAAGCAAAAGATGGCCAAACACCATATTGATAAAGTGTTTGTTCAGTTTATGAGTTGTTTCTATCTATATCTGTAAGTGATTTATTAGTATTTCCAAGCGCTTGCAACAACTCATAATTCACTTGCAATGTCGTGCGTCAGTATAACCAGAGAAGACCATCAGACCTCACAGCTACGTGCTCAAAGTTGGCCGACAGCAAAATAAATGATTGTTGCCAAAGTTACGAGAAAAGAAATCATTAAATAGCAATCTACTCACCCACTAATAGCTTCACTTCTGTCCGTTCACTCGAGGAGCCTGCAGTTGGAGTAACTTAATCTGTCTGGATGAACATTAATTGTCCTGTTCTTTTAATCCACAACGTACGTTAAACCAGTTATGACATGTATGGTTCAGGCATTTAGTTATATGTAAGAGCAACCTCACTTCAATTAACAAATGTTTTCTCATCAGTTTAAGCAGCTATTTAATTAGCAACTTTATCCACCTTTATGAACTCTAGAGTATTTTTGTTCTTTTTTCTTTTAATATTTCTTTGCCTCTTGCACTCTTACTTTGATACTCTCTCTTTCACTAATACAAAATATGTTCATGAGGATTGCGGAAGTGACAGTAAAATTATTTTCTTTTTCTGTGAGGTTAGTAAAAAGGAGTTGATGTGCACATTTACATGATTTTCTCTAATAAATCTTGTTCAAGTTATTTTTAAAAATGCCTATTCTTTTACTTTATATTAAGTTGTGATCTACTTCACATTTGCAGAAATGGAAACACTGGGAATAGCACAATACAGTGGGCCTTAAGCGATAGTCAAATCGTTAAGACCTAGTTGCTTTCTTTCTGTTTTGCTTTTTCTATTTTTCTTTTCTTATTTTTTTTAATTTTGATCTCATAGACCATTTAGCCATCCGGATGTGATATTTATTATAAAATTCACTGTTACATTCACTCTCTCACTGATACTTCTACATTTTATAGAGGATGAGGAACAATTCCTGGTTAAAGAAAACCTCCCATCCTCTAGCCCAGGGCTGAGCGCATCTTGCAGGGCACAGGAAATAAATTGCATCTAGCTATGGACAGTCTCAATCTTCCGATTGCACTAATAATCAATCCAGCAAATACTGATTCACAGAGAATATTAAATAGTGTCATCAGATTTTTAAGCTATAATTTCAATGTAATTTTAGGTAATTCCATGACTCGGGGGCTAGTGAACTCAGATGGTAAGGCAGGAAATACCTATACACAGAGGATCTATATTGGTAATCCGGAAATACCACTGGAAGTATAAAACAGATTCTTTAGAAACCAATTATGTTAAACAAAGACTTACATTTTACGTGGAAATACCTGGACTTACATTTTACATTATTACATATTGATTTGCACGGACCCAAAGAAAATATGTGGCGATGGTACTCGTTCAGTTGCAGGCTTCTTACTCCACGCTCCAATCACAAACGACCGAAGATAGAGGTTTTCCCACATCCCTTCTACTAAGCATCCCTTTGAAACGGCCAACTGCGCTTCAAACTTCACGTTTATTACCCTACAAGATGACATCATAGCGTGGCTGACGTATGCAGAATTCAAGCTTACTGCGTGTATTCT
Organism: Tenodera sinensis; assembly: GCA_030765045.1. Taxonomy (NCBI): domain Eukaryota; kingdom Metazoa; phylum Arthropoda; class Insecta; order Mantodea; family Mantidae; genus Tenodera; species Tenodera sinensis. The sequence goes on from CM060966.1 coordinate 54,143,158, forward strand.
GTAAGCGACACATTTTTCCATGCATTACAAGTTATTGAAATGTACGTACGTACCTACCTACCTACCTGCCTGCCTGACTGTCTCCCTGCCTGCCTACCTATCTGCCTGCCTACCTACCTACCCGCCTGCCGCCCCCCCCCCCCTCACCCGCATGCCCGTTTGCCTGCCTGCCTGTCTACAAACAAACAAACAAACAAACAAACAAACAAACAAATAAACAAATAAATAAATACGTAAATAAATAATAAATAGGTAAATAAGAAAGACAGAAAAAGAACAAGACCAAATAGGGGAACAGTGTTTGCTTGACCAAAGAGAGGGTAACAACCTAGAAGTGTACATAAAAAAGAAAGAAAAATTACATTTCGCTGTAGTTCTAAGAAGAATATGGCAACTCACTGATCGTGAACTTTTTGAAAAGTGGCTTGCTATGCTTTGGCTTTGAAATTCTATGATCTTGGTTTAAAAAAAAGAAGGGCTTGTCTTGTAGTGGGAACCCACATCACCGTGTCTTTTAAATAGAGTAAGAATCATTAGATTTAGTCAAATGTCAAAAGTTTGCTTCATTTGTTGTTCCATATGAGTAAGTTTCTGTTAAAACCATAGTGGCCTTTAAAGGAAAATATTTCGTTTATCTATATTACAGATATTTTGAAGTAAAGTTTAGGCGTTAAAGCTTGGCATTACACCTCACTAATTAGCGGAAATGCAATAGTGAAAGAGTTCTACTGGTTACTTAAAGAAGTCTAAAAGGCAAATGTCTATAGATCCATCTCTGTGGACAATATACAGAACATCTTCTGCTCCCTTCAGCTGAATCAACAGTAGCAACCTGATAAAAGAGAACGGTTTATTTGCTTTCGTCTGGCTACGGGAAAGCATTGGGTAAACATTTCCTTGCCAGACTGATGAAAAAGACGTCCAGCATGCAAACATTGCTGTGGGTTAATGAAAAAGTCCTCATGCTGTCACTCGGAATCTCGGTGATCAGTCATATAACGTCGCGTGAATAGAATGAACGGCAACTACACGTCGCATCTATACTACATAGGTGAATGATGCAATACCATCTCTGTATTACATAAGTGATATCGCTAAAATTTAAGTTCCCGGTACACGCAAGTCCAAAGGGAGCGGTAATACATGCGGCTTGTATTCGACAAGTCCTTGGTGCCATTCCCGGCGACCACCTACTTTGATCCGTGGGTTTTTAGAGGTACCCCCGAGTCGGTAGGCAAATATTGGGTGGTTCCTCTTCTACCACGACTTCCCTGTCCCTAATTTCCTACACCTCATTGTAGGTGTCATTGTCATATGTTTTCGTAGTTGTAGGACCGGGCGACGGTGTTCGGTGAGGCTGTCGCTGGACGATGGTAGTCTGTAAAGGTTTCTTTCCTGGCGTCAGTTGGGACTACCCAGTCAGGACACGCCTCCGAATGAGGCCCACGAGGAATGGGTCACTGGGCGTTAGGAGCTTGTAGGTGATCTCGGGCGGTAACGGATGCGTTGGTACTGGAAACGTTAAGGATCCGCTCCGCGGTTGCGCCCGTCGTTATCCGGATCTGGTCGCCTTTTGGGTATTTCCCCACATCTCTCCCTCCTGCGGGAGCCCCTCCCTAATTTGTAGCTTTACCTGTACACGCAAGTCCAAACAAGAAGATAAATTGCGAAACATGAACTGTTATTGACCATATACTAGGTGACAAAGCTAGGCGTATCAGAAAGAATGTGAAACTGTGGAGTTGCTTACGGGACCATATCGTACATACACGGCATGACAGTGTATGTTTTCTTTGTAGTGTTTAACGCCTGCTTTTACTACCTCAGGCGGTGACACTGATGATACATGGAATGAAGATGGATCACCGGTGGAATGAGATGACGGAGGAAACCGGAGAGCCCGGAGGAAACCCGCCCCAGCGTCACTTCGTCCCCCATGAATCCCACATGCGGTTGTCTGGGATTGAACCTGGGCCCCTTCGGTGAGAAGCGAATGGTCTAACCAGTATATGTACACTGCTCAGATACAACCATATCTTCAGGATAGCAAGGTCTCATACATCGGCAGGTGCGAGAGATCATCCACTTGTGTTGCATTAGACTGTACACTAAGTTACTAATATTTCGCTGTTCTGGTAAACAAGACAAGCAATTGGAGTGCTCAACAACCAAGGTCAATACGCCTGGCTGCTTTGCCAGGTAGTACGTAATTCAGAGGAGCTGATGTATTCGTCCATTAACATCTGTATTGTGACTTTTTTGGTTGGGTGTGAAGTAAAGTAGACAGATGTAGTCGAGATAAAGAAACACTTTTATTTCCGTAAACAGTAACTTTGTACAGTCGTTGCAACAACAAGAAAGTCTTTTTCGATTCTCCAAGAGCACGGCTCCGAACTCGTAACACAAAGAACTGTCCCTTCTCAGTCGGCACAACGCTTCACATCGTCTGTCCGTCTCCGTCGGCACAACTACTCAACGCTTCACATACGTCTGTCCGTCTCCGTCGGCACAACTACTCAACGCTTCACATACGTCTGACCGCCTCTTCTGTCGCACTTTACCGCTATTTATATCTCCCAGGCACTATTCTGGAAGCTTCAGGAACGTTCAGTTATTGCGGCGAGATACAAAGTAGAAGATTCCAGTAGCCTCTATCCTTTTCTCTCTTTCGGCAAGCGCCCCAACAATGCGGCCATTCTCTTTCTCTTTCCTTCGGCTGCTTTGCGGTAGTGCCGACAATAATGCGATGGGTGACACTGCTGTTGTCGGCAATTAGATGCGGCGGGCGGGGTGACACTGCTCCCTCCTCAGAGTTGGTCGTCCCGACCAGCACTATCACTGCGGCATCTCCCTTGCGCCCCGGTGGACTAACCCATCGAACCTCTTCTCCAGAAGGCACGATCCTAGGTATCGCTGTTGGATAGTGTCCCTTGGTCCGGGTAGGACGATGTATGCCATCCTGCTTCGAAATTCTGCAACAGTACCGCCGGTCTTGACGGTCCCTCGTCCAGTTGCCCTTCTTCCTGGTGTGTTGACGGGCCATCCTGCGCACTTGGAAACGGCTCACTGGGTACCATGTCCACCGACCTCTCTGGCGCACCTTCGCAGCCACCTTGCTTCCGATGGGTCCGGCAACAAACTCCACCACATCCGCGCGAGTCGCGTCCACCGCTGCACTCGTGTTCACTCGTGCTCGGCACGGCCTCTCCTGTATCCTGCCGTCCAAGATGATGTCCACCATTCTTCCGTTCACGGCACTATCTGTCAGGTGATTGGATGGCTCTGACGGTCCCCCCATGTCACACGCCAAGTCGGTTCTCGCGTGTTGCTTGTTTGCTTGTGCGCTTCCCTGCTGATCGTCCTCCACGTCATATCCTGGTTGGTTGCGTACCCGACACACTCCTCCAGAGGATCCTCGACGACGTCCCTGAACTGCCCCTTTGTCTTCCCCGAGACGTACACTTTCGTTATCTGAAACGGGCGCAACTGTCGCCTCGGCCACTAGGTGCTCCCTCCCCGGGTCTGTGCTATTCCGTCTGCCCCTGGCATCCAGTACTTTGACGCTCTCGTCAACTCTTACTACCAGGGCGCCAGGACGTTCCCCGTCGTCATCCACGACTCCACATGCTGGCAGAGGTCTTCCACCTTTTCGCCGAGTTCTTCCACGCCTTCCGTCACGCCAATCAATTCGCCATCAATTTTCGCCGATAGCTCCGTCTTCATCTCTTTCAGCTCGGCAGCGAGGTTGTTGTCTGACGTTTCCATTTTGGCAGCGAGGTTGTCGTTTGCCTTCTTCATTTCGGCGAATAATTCTTTCATCATTGCCATCATCCTGGTTTCCGAATCTCCCTCCATCTTGGTTCTAACGTTGCAACTTCTAACGACGATGTAACGAAACTAGAAGCAATTCGACGAATCCCACTTCTGACACCAGTGTGACTTTTTGGTTGGGTGTGAAGTAAAGTAGACAGATGTAGTCGAGATAAAGAAACACTTTTATTTCCGTAAACAGTAACTTTGTACAGTCGTTGCAACAACAAGAAAGTCTTTTTCGATTCTCCAAGAGCACGGCTCCGAACTCGTAACACAAAGAACTGTCCCTTCTCCGTCGGCACAACGCTTCACATCGTCTGTCCGTCTCCGTCGGCACAACTACTCAACGCTTCACATACGTCTGTCCGTCTCCGTCGGCACAACTACTCAACGCTTCACATACGTCTGACCGCCTCTTCTGTCGCACTTTACCGCTATTTATATCTCCCAGGCACTATTCTGGAAGCTTCAGGAACGTTCAGTTATTGCGGTGAGATACAAAGTAGAAGATTCCAGAAGCCTCTATCCTTTTCTCTCTTTCGGCAAGCGCCCCAACAATGCGGCCATTCTCTGTCTGTTTCCTTCGGCTCCTTTGCAGTAGTGCCGACAATAATGCGATGGGTGACACTGCTGTTGTCGGCAATTAGATGCGGCGGGCGCGGTGACAGTATCAATGACTGCTTTGCCAGGCACTACGTAATTCAGAGGAGCTGATGTATTCGTCCATTTAGATCTGTATCAAAATTTGATCCGAAATAAGATTTTAAAGTGTGTGTGTATGTGTGTGTGCGCACGTGAATGTGTGTGTGTCTGTGTGTGTGTGTGTGTGTGTGTGTGTGTGTGTGTGTGTGTGTGTGTGTGTGTGTGTGTGTGGTGTGTGTGTAATCCAATAAAAAGAACGTGTCGTATTTCCGTCGAACATGGCATGGAAAATATATGTACACAGGGAATTCCTCCATGGTAAAATATCTTCGAATAGAAAAATTTCCTCATAGTTATACAGGTGGAAGGTACTGCTTTAACCAGACGTTAACCAGGGTTTCTACATGATGAGTGTAACAAATATGTTCAATATAGTTATTGTCAATAAAGAACAGTTTCGCCGAAAAAAAAATTATTTGTGTCAAAGATTTGGAGCCATATAGCTTCTTAACGAATGGATATAAATGGTTTATTATTTCACTAACTGTATTGCAAACATTCTGTGAACAATGCCGTAATGCCTTTTTATGTTAATTCGAAAGGACTTAGCCACAACTTAATCTTAAAGTGTCATGCAAAGTATAATTTCTATTAGAAATATGGCAACAGCGTGGACCACTCGAAACGTATATGTCGCGCGTTCTCCCAACAAATTCGGCTCCCTGCGGGGTTAGGAGAAGTATCGCTTGACGATGGTGTGAAGGTCGGCAGAAGGATTAAAGTACAATTGTCTGCAATATGAAAGAATTTATCTTTCGATCATGAACACGTCAAACACGTCACCCGGTTCTACGATGAATGACAATGAGGGAATTTATGGTGCATTATGTCCACGGGTGTACCTCTACACACACACACACACACACACACACACACACACACACACACACACACACACACACACACACAAACACACAAACACACACACACACAAACACACACACACACAAATATATATATATATATATATATATATATATATATATATATATAATAAAATAATTCGAACTAGGTGGCATCACAGCCACTGAACGTATAAATAAGCTTGACTTAGGCGATAGATTGGTGAGTCATAGTGCAAGTCGCAACATTCGTTTTGTATACAGGACAATAGCCTTCCTTCCTTACCCCTCATACCTAAGATGATTCGACATATACTCTCATCTGAGGTACTTACTGACTCATCCGTAGTGTTCTTACACTTTGCAGTTCTAAAACTACTGCGGTCTCAAAATTCATACGTAGCAGGGTCATACTGACAGTTCTGAGCAACAAATTAAAAATCATAACAATTTATGTTTATATTTATATTTTTGACAAATCAAGTACAGAATCTTAATCTACAGACTATTCTGTTATTTTTCGACATATTCTACATTTTTCACACATTTTTCCTATAGTTGTACAAGTTTGAAAATATCCTTAGGATAGAAGGGAGTTCCAAGTGCCCGAAGACACTGACATATTCCTTACTGAATATGCTTCACTGCTTCGTAGCGTTGGTCTCTACAACAGAGTCCAGGTGGGCTCTGGAGGGTGGAGGGTGCGAGGATGTGGTAGGGTTTTGCACCCAAAAGTCCCGATCTTCTCCACAGTTACACGAGCAGTTGCAAGTTGCAGGATCATCTTCCCAAAACTTTCACCGCTCAATGCACGATGGAGCTTGAAAAGTCTGGACGGAGCGGACAGTATTTATGTTTTGTCCAGGTTCAAGAAAACCAAAGAAAGTGCAACCATGTGTATCCTAGGAGACTAAGCCCATTACTTTCCCAGCAGATTGCAATGTTTTTGTTTTCTACTTCGATAGCGAATCCAAGTGGTGACATTCCATACTGTGGCATTTTGTTTCAGGCACGTAATGACGGGACCAGCTTTCGTCATCTGTCATAATACTTATAAAAACATTACTTTCATTTTGAAATATCTTAAGAAGGTGCTCTGGAGTTTGCGGTTTTCGGTCAGTAAACGTGAGACGCAATGGTTACAAAATTTGCGATAACATAAAGTTACAATAATGTCTTGCGCTACACTATTGCAGGTTTTGCAGCGATTTCGTCCACAGTGACACACCTGTCTTCTCAAACGAGCTCATCAAGTCCTTGCTTGTTGCGTTTCGTGGAAGCAGTTCGAGGGCCACCGCTAGGATTCTGGTATTCCCATCTTTGAAATATTTCACCACATTCCGCACACGTCCATGTAAGTATTTGCATAGGTACATTGAACTTTGATTGGAGTTTCAGCAACAGATTTTTTCTTTTTAATAAGGAACTCAATGAATCCAAGCTGTCAAAACGAAACATTGATGTCCGCTATTTTGGAAATACCGCCTGTAATAGAATTAGTGATGTCACAACATGGTACGTAGATTGCGATTCCGCAGTCGTTTAAGAAACACAGTTGGAATTTGAATTTAACAAGGAGTTACATACGACTTTTAGTGTACCCGTCGTACTAACTATAGCAACAATATCATAAGGCTGATTTACGCTATTTTAAACCCATATTTAATATGTATGTGACACGGAGTCCATTGTCTCATTTGCACAGATATGTTCCAATTTTGATCTTAGGTTGTACTTCCCGAGTTGTGAAGACAAAACAAAGAAGCCCGAATAATATCCCTGTTAAAGAAGCACAATGGAACGTTCCTGCCGAGAAAGTTGGTTCTCTTTTTGTTGGGGATCATGATTCTCTGCTGAACTTTATTCTTCCAAAGTTGGTCGTCACTCGCTTTTAGCGCTGTCACAGCCGCAACTCTCTTATTCTGTGGTTAAGCTCATGAATAATCGCTCCCACGCTTTTTTCTACCAGCTCTGAATATCTAAAGACGTAGTAGCACTTTCTACAGAATTATACGGTGACTTGAATATCCTAAAAAGTAGAGGGGGTAATTAAATCTTGGGTTGTTCATTGGTTTCTCAGCTATATAATCAATCAAGAGTCTTATTTAAAACACATGCACAAATTCCTGTTGACGATTAAGTCGTACAATTTTGCAAAGTATTAATTAGTTGTAGCGGCCCGCACATACTACCACTACCATAAATGAATTTCATTCTTTAAACTTTATGACAATTTACACTCTTGAAGTTGCTTATCAATTTCTTTACCGCCTACATAATAGATCGAGAAAGTACATATTGAATTCTATCCGCAAATCTGATATACATTTCACTATAGATGCACGTTTTGAGGTTCCCTGAGTTCAAAAAATTGGAAAAAGGTGTGCGCGCGCGCCCGTGTGTGTGTGTGTGTGTGTGTGTGTGTGTGTGTGTGTGTGTGAGTGTGTGTCCGTGTCTGTGTGCGTATCCGGTGGACACTGTCCATGTGTTATAACTAAAAAATGAAAAGTCTGTTAGACACCAAACTAGAGGTTTAAGTTTGTATTTTAAGGATGTGATACAAATAGGTAAGAAAATACCACAACCCTAAACTACCCTTTACATGAAAACACTTTTGGAAATGTTGATACATATTCTAATAAATGGCTATAACAATTTTCATTAAGCTACCGTATGTATATTTTTGTGACAAATAAATTATCTTAAATTTTCTGGGAATAGCCTTTGAAGTACTCCTCATTCTTGATGACTTTTGCATAAGGAGTAGAC
>CM060966.1:54766283-54913783 GCA_030765045.1 Tenodera sinensis
TTGGGTTGATAATTATTTTACAATTCATGTAAATACAGCTCATGTCTGTAACCGCAACTCTCTCTCTTTCTCTCTCTCTGTTGCCTCGGCTCCTTATATAGAGGTGACAATCACAGGAGCTTTCTCGATCTCCACAAACGCGCCGCCGGTGACGCAGCCAAATCTTTCTTGAAGGCTCAGGAGAAAACCCCTTTTTGTTTAGCCACATGTTCCCTCGCCTGAGTGGTATAAGGAAGCTTGACGTTGCGCCTTTGTTTGCTCGCCGGCCTGGTATGTGGCCTGAAGCCCCCGTCCGACCGTCCTTTGTTGTACGCATCACACTATTATTGTAAACGCTTATTGCTCTACCAACTTAATGCTAATCGAGATAAAAATTTTGTAGAAATGGCTTTATTGCATATTTCCTAACAGGTATATTGGGGATAGGAGAGGCTTACGTGATAGTCAAATTTTTAAGAGTAGTCGCTATGTAATGGCTTTCACATTACATTCTCTTTGTATGGTCAGGATATAAAAAACTAATAAATGACTTCGGAATGATAATTACAGTGAATTAATTGTCACATAAATTAAATCGAATTTAGTTTATAAAGATGAATGTACCACAAGGTACAATAATTAGAAGAAATGGCATATCAGGAGGAATGCTAAGCGAAATTTTGTACACGACGAACTATAAAGCATTGGAAAATTTAGAATTTAAAATATTCTGTAAAACACTATCTCATGAAGCGGGATGATTTCCAGTTTCAATATGCACATTTTACAATAAAATAATAATGAAATATAAATTTAAAGTAAGTAAAAACTAGTGATTGATTGAGAAAACCAAGGGACACAACAATGAAGAATTGGCAGATGATGGGGAGGTTAACAGTCACATGTAGGTATCATCCTAACAGAACATTGAAAATGCGTATGAGACGATTCTTCATGATCTGACGGAATTTTTAAGCATATCATATAACTTCATTCTATACACTACGTTTTTCATTACGTGCCTAGGACATAGATGGGGAGAACTGACATAATGTGTCATTTCGCCATACATCGTAGTTTTAACCCCGTCCACTCTGCTACACACCGGTTAGGTATTAGGCCACGTCTCCACTGTTATCTACCTTAGAGAACCAGTCAGTACCTCAAATTGTGTCAGTGTCTTAGTTCCAGTGTGAAGTGTAATAACGAGCTCTGATATCTTTATCTTGTAATTAAAATAATAGCGTTATCAACCTGGAACCTCTGCCTACTTATCTGTTGCAAGAATCGCACCTCCCCCTCACTCCAAAACACAGCGTTAAAGAGAAAGCGAGAGCACTAAGACTTATTTGACTTACCCTTCATACGTTTGAAATAACTATTGTTGCGTGGCGTAGTGATGAAAGTGTGTAGTTCGCATGCTGCAGGACGGTGGTTCAATTCTCATCATTACATAAAGGATCAATAAATACGAATCACTTTGTAGTTACAGCACACCTATAGGAACTGAAATGAAATGAAAAAGAGTTATAGGGACAGTCCCTCTTCAGCCGCGTTTTTTGGATTTTTATCTTGTTACGTGGCGGGGAGATCGATCGTGTGTGCGTATATATTGTGGTCTTGTGTGTTTGTGGTGTGGTTGTGTTCATCCCTAGGTGTGTGGTGGTGGCTTCTACCCTCAGAGAAGATGGTGATTTTGATTTATTGTGAAGTTATGTGTGTGTTGTTGCTGCAACAGCTCACATGGGTAGTTTTTGACTGTGTTGTATGTTTTATGTGTTAGGTTATGTGTGTGTCAGTGTGTTTGTGTTTGTGTTTATTGTGTGTTTGTCTTTTTTATGGTGATTGGTGTACTGTCATTGTTCGTGTGTGTGTTTGTTATGTGTTCTCATGTATGAATATAGCCAGCTGGTTGCCAACTCTGGTCGTGTTTACTGCTTTCTTAAGCGTTTTTTGTGCTGTCTGTGTCAGGTTGTGTAAAAATCTTGCTCTGTGTGCGGGTGGTGTAATGTCGTATATGGGTGGTATGAGTGTGCTGAGTATTTGTGTGGTTGTCGTGTTTGTGATGTCGCGGATGTATTTGGTGATGTTTTGTTGTATGTTTGTGACTTGAGCCTGTAGGGACTTGATCTGTTGCTCGGATTGCGTGATGACGTTTTGGAATGTGCTTATTGTCTCCTGTCTTGTCATTTCCTTCTTTGTTTCTGGAATCTTGGGGAAATTTGTCTCGGGCCAGTCAGTCACGTGTTGTGATTTTGGTGGTGTGGGGATGTTATGTGGGAAGAAGTAGGTCTTGGCGGTATGTTCTGGTTGTGTCGGGGGTTGTCTGGGGTACATCGGGCATTTTACTTGCCCGGTGTAGTGCCCATTCTGTCGGCAGGTGGAGCAGTAGGGGGTGTTGTGTTTGATGGGGTGGTTGCACCGTCTCGTGTCCGAGTTATGTCCACAGTGGAAATATTGGTTGTTGCGTGCAGTTGTCTTCGTGGTGTCCGTATTTCTGGCATTGTCTGCATGGAACGTGTCTGTCTGTGTGTTTTGAAGGCTCCGCCCTGAAAATTTGCTTTTCAATGACGGCGCCTTCTTTAAGTATTGTGTTTATTGTCGTGATGCAGGTGCTAAATATGCGTACTAGTTGTGTCTGTCGGTTCTGGCTTATTATTCTTGATACGCGGGTTATTTCTGGGTATGTGTCTTGTATGCTGTGTAGTATTTCGTCGTCAGTAATGTCATAGGGAATGCCTTTAATCACTGCAGTCAGGGTTTTTCGTGGTCTTGGTTCTGCGTCAGGGTTGGGTGTGGGTTTGTTCTGTGGTGGGGAGTTTGCATAGTATACTAATGCAAACATTTATATCCTGTGATATAAATGATGAGATACGATGTTTATGAACTTGTACACATCCAAAGATAGGAATAATTTGTTACAGTTGCAATATCCACATGCAGAACAGGGAATTGTGTAGCATTCACATATTGTAACTTTTGGTTTGGTTGTGAAGTAAAGTAGACAGATGTAGTCGAGATAAAGAAACACTTTTATTTCCGTAAACAGTAACTTGTACACTCGTTGCAACAGCAAGAAAGTCTTTTCCGATTCCCCAACAGCACGACTCCGAACTCGTAACACAAAGAACTAACTCTTCTCCGTCGGCACAACTCTTCACATCGTCTGTCCGTCTCCGTCGGCACGACTACTCAACCTTCACATACGTCTGACTGCCTCTTCTCACACTTTACCGCTATTTATATCTCCCAGGCACTATTCTGGAAGCTTCAGGAATGTTCACTTATTGCGGCGAGATACAAAGTAGAAGACACCAGAAGAATCTATCCTTTTCTCTCTTTCGGCAAGCGCCCCAACAATGCGGCCATTCTCTGTCTCTTTCCTTCGGCTCCTTTGCGGTAGTGCCGACAATAATGCGATGGGTGACACTGCGGTTGTCGGCAATTAGATGCGGCGGGCGCGGTGACAATATTAATATATGAAATATTCATATTTCACATATTAAAGTTAAAGGTTCTTTAATGTGCTGAAAAAAGATTATTTATATTGGTGCGGGTGTACAAAACTCTCATTTATTAGCCCATTAACCCCTTTTTATGTGTGAAACATAATGGTTGCAAACATTGATTTTATATACTCGCCAATATATAGAGCAAAACATACTGCAATCACTAAACCCTAGGAGAGTCCAGGTATAACAGGCAGGCGTCATAAGTCAATCCTCTCATTACTGACTCCATGAGGCGTTGGAAGGTAGCTGGTGCGTTGCAGAGACCAAAGGGCATAACTGTGAACTGCCAAAGCCCTTGGCCTATCGAGAATGCGGTCTTCTCCTTGTCTCTCGGGTCTAGAGCCACCTGCCAGTAACCCGATTTCAGGTCCAGGGTTGAGAACCACTGCGCACCAGCAAGCGTGTCCATGGTGTCGTCAATCCGGGGTAAGGGGAAGCAGTCCTTCCTGGTGACAGCGTTCAGCTTCCTGTAATCTACGCAGAAGTGTAGCTCGCCATTCTTCTTCTTCACCAGAACTACAGGGGAACACCAAGGACTGTCAGACTCTTCGATCACTCCCTTGGTTCTCATGTCCTCCAGCATGTCTCGTACCGCCGCTTGCTTAGCCAACGGAACGCGTCTAGGTGGTTGCCGAATAGGCCGGGCGTCTCCGGTGTCGATGTGGTGAAGCACTCGGTCCGTGCGGCCGTAATCGTTGCTGCCTTGGCTGAAGACGCGCTGATATCGTCTCAGCAGCTGTTGGACCTTCTCTCTCTGTTCAGCGGTCAGGTGGTCGGCCGCCCTCTCCAGTAAGCCTTCCAGTCGGGGCCCCAGGTGTTGCGTCGGCACCGGCTCCTGGGTCTTGTCTATTGGTGTTACGCTGACCACGGGCTCGCACGCCCCCAACTCCGTCCCGGCCTGGACCTCGTGATCGGTGTCTGTTGGGTTGAGCCAAGGCCATCTCTAAATAACAGGCCTGGATATGCGATTCGTGACGTCACAATGCGAGGCTGACGTTCCAAGCAATTCATATGGAACAAACACATGTTTTACAGCATTTTTGCGCTGGAGAAAGCGTGCATTCATTTATATTTTCACATTTCGTATTAAAAGTTAATGTGTGTTAGTATGTTAGTGGAAGACATGCTTTGCATAGTTATTAATGGCAGAGCATGCTTCTTACGTTCGCAATGCGAATATATTCCCAGTTTCTTTCTTTCTTTTCTTTTTTTTCTTGTAGATAATACCAATCTGTCTTGTTTATAATAATGCAGTAGTTTTTCAAGAGCATGTTGGTTATTACTTTTATGATTTTCCTCGTCAAAATAGCAGACCGTTAACTTGCAATCACTAGCATTACAGTCAGCACCGATATTATTAATGTCACATGTCTCAGCACCTAAATGTAGAATTAAGTTTCTCTGGTTTTCTACTTTAAGAAATTCTTGTTCATATGTCTTAACAAATTTACTATTTTTTCGTGATCACCAAGCATTTTCACCTTCTCTAATAAATATTTTAAATGCAACAGTTTCTATCAGGACTGAGGGGTTGAGAAAGTTGTCTGAGGTTATCAGGATGGGGTAAAGAAAGAACATTGGAATCACGTAACTGTCTGTAAGCTGCTGGTTGAGAAAAATAAATTGAGTGCGTCCATAACAGAGTATCGGGCGTATATTTAATTGGCTTTTGACTGACCAATTTTACCTGCTCTTTTAGGAATTTAGTTTTTAGATGTTCTATGGAATCTTCATTCATGTCCTCCCAACATTCCTTTAAAATGTTGGTGGCCTGAAGTAGTTTATGTTCTGTTTGTTCACTTGCTATTGTGAACCAAAAGAGCATCAAATTTAGAGCATTTATCCAATATCATTTTTTTACCGAGTACCCATTTAAACTTACTATTGGGTATTACTTTTTCCCCATAGAACCTAAATACTAAAATTGGAATTAATTTTTAATGCTGCTACAATTTTAGGAATTTCTTCAGTATCAATTTTCACAAAAATTACATCGTTTTCTTTTATGATGACGGTGAATCCTTCTAATTTTATGTCACTAATTCTATTTTTAAAGCTCTGAAAATCAACATTTTTTTTCACCTTCGAGTCATTTTCGAAATGCTATGGATTTTCAGTAAATTTAGGAGTTATTCTGGGTGCTACAAAACGCTTTCATCATTTCGTGTAGCAGTAAATTCCTTCACTATGTGCTTTTCAGAAAAATGTTTAATACATACCACACCTGGTTCATAATTATCCCTTGAATAGCACATACCCACTGGTCTCTCCTGTGTGGATACTTTGGAAACGAAAACACTGTAACATACTTTTCTACACCTGTTTTATAGTTTGAGGTATAACCCGGCACACCTTTCCTAGGCATTTTGTATTGAAAACTACACCACTTTGTAATTTAACTTTTCGCTCACTTAATTTTTACTGACACGTTATAAGGCACAAGCAACTTCTTAGCGTTTGCATTCCCGTAATAAACAAATAGGTGATAAACATAAGCCTCTCGTGATGACGTCATTAACGTAATCTCTTTCCGTATACAGGCCTGTTAGATAAAGATGGCCTTGGTTGAGCAGTCTCACCGGCACCTCCTCTCGGCACGGCAACAATGTCCCGGCTACACAGAGCCCGTGCACATGCGTCTTCCGGTCCAGCAGCATGTTCTTCTTGCGCTGGCCTTCCAGTCGCGCCGTCACTACCATCTCGCTTCTCGCGGGGACAACTACTTCTTCCCTGAGAATGACCCTGCAGATTCCAAGGCGTTCTTCGGGGTGCCGGAGCATTACTTCCTCTCCCTTAAGCCGCAGAACCTTCTTGCCGATGTCGACCGTCGCCTCGTGGCTCCTGAGGGCATCCAGTCCCAGTAGCACCTCCTCAGCCACCTCCGCGACGAACACCCACAAACGCAAGACACTTCGCCCCAAGGTCAACTGCAGCAGGGCCTCCCTCTCCACAGGCAAGGTGTCACCCAATGCCGTCACTAGTTGGTACAGCCGGCTCGGTTTTCTCGACGGCAAGCCCCTGGCTACGTCAGGTCTGATGACAGTCACGGCTGCTCCAGTGTCAACAAGCACGTGGCACGGCTTCCCTCTCACCCAACCGTCCGCGATGAGGCTGTCATCCATCCGTCGGCTGACGGCGCGCAGTGTCACTCGAGGGGATGATGGTGATGGCACCGGCGTGCCCCTCGCCACGCCGGCCATTACTCGTTTTCCGACTGCTCTTCTTGGTGCCGGCAGTCTCTCATCAGCTGTCCCGGTTGGCCACACCCCCAGCACACGCCACCTGGTCTTCGTCGGCGTCCCTGGACTGGTCTGCGGTCTTCATCGTAGCGGACACTCCTTGTCTTCGAGGTCGGGGTAGCCGTCACTTTGGCCGCTTCCATCCTTAATGCGGCCGTTAGTGCCTTGTGGATGGTCTTGTAGTCGCCGAGCATCAGGCATTGACGTATCTCGGCATCGCGTACCCCGTCGACGAAGGTATAGGCGGCTTCTCGGGATACGAATTCGAAGGGGAGGTCGACCAAGGCTTTGCTGGCCAGCTGTTCGATTGCCAGGGCGAACTCCTGCAGCGTCTCCACTGGCAGTTGCATCCTAGATTTCAGTTGGCTGCGGTAGGCTGCGGCTAAGCGGTGGTTTCCGAACCGGTTCTCCAGGGCCTCCCAGATGTCCTTGGACGCCTCGCTGTCTGGACTGCGTTCAGCACCTCTGCGGCTCGTCCCTGGAGGCTGGCTATCAGTTGCGCGGCCTCTTCTTCTGGCGACCATTTGTTGTGCTTGGCCACTGTCGAATTGACGGCGGAAGACCTCAAACGTTGACGTGCCATCGTACTTCGGTGGTTTTACGCGCGTCCATGTTGTGTCGCGTGCTGCAGCCTCGGCCTTGTAGTTCTTGAGCTTTTCACTAAGAATCCCTTCCACCATTGCCTTTAGCTCCTTGGCGCTACCGTCAACCCTGTCTTCGAGAACGCTAAGCCGTCCCCCGACATTCTCCAGGGCGTCAACGCATTGGCCGAGGTCCTCCATCTTTCCACCGAGCTCTTCCACCTTTCCACCGAGCTCTTTCACATCCTTCCTTACGCCAGCCAGTTGCTCGTCAATTTTCGCCGATAGCTCCGTCTTCATCTCTTTCAGCTCGGCAGCAAGGTTGTCGTTTGCCGTCTTCATCTCTGCTTTCAGCTCTTGTAAAATGCTCACCAATGTAGCCTCCATCGTCATATCCCACTTCTGACACCAGTGTGACTTTGGTGGGTGTAAAGTAAAGAAGACAGATGTAGTCGAGATAAAGAAACACTTTTATTTCCGTAAACAGTAACTTTTTACACTCGTTGCAACAGCAAGAAAGTTTTTTCCGATTCACCAATAGCACGGCTCCGAATTTGTAACACAAAAACTGTCCCTTCTCACAATTTACCACTATTTACATCTCCCAGGCACTATTCTGGAAACTTCAGGAAAGTTCAGTTATTATTGCGGTGAAATACAAAGCAGAAAATTCCAGAAGTCTCTATCCCTTTCTCTCTTTCGGGAAGCGCCCCAACAATGCGGCCATTCTCTGTCTCTTCCCTTCGGCTCCTTTGCGGTAGTGCCGACAATAATGCGATGGGCGACATTATTCTGGGCGGTTTCTGCAGTTCGGGGTTTTGGGTGGGATTCTGAGTGGGAGTGGCAGTTGAGGTGGGGGGTTGTGGTGTATTTGGTTTGGATGATGGCCTAGCTGGCCGTTGTGGTCTGGATGTAGGTCGGTTTATTGCAGGGGACAGGTCCTCCGCCTCGTCTTTGGACTCTGCCCCCTGTGACGCTAGGTGTCCTTTTCTATTCATTTTCTGGGGCAGAAAGCATCCAGGTTGCGATTCCGGTTTTGGTGCCATCTTCGATCCCCAAAATATTACCAATGTTGGCCCTAAGTTCTCTTGATATTCGACTCCATGTGACTCTTTTCTTCAGATAAGCTTCAAGAAGTAAAAGTACTAAATCTTTCAGAAAAGCTGAACGTTTTTTGTGCCTTTGTGGAGCATTGAATTGGGAAATTATGAAAGAATTAATAACCCGCAGTATCCAGCATACCACAAAATGTCCTTAGAGGCCATCTGCAGGTTTTCCTTCCAACGCTTTAGCTGTAGCTGAACTGAGCGAAGGTGTCAACACCTCCCTTAGTAGTGTTGTAGAATAGAATTATGTCTGGTTTTCTGGAATCTTCATCAACTTCCGTCTGTAGCTGCATGATGGATATCAAAATCACTGTCTTGTGTTTTCCTGGAACATGTGACACCATAGTAGTGGTTTCATCACAGGCTAATTCAGAGGAAAGAGCTGGTTTCCTCTTTACTTCGAGAAATTGAGGTGGTATGTCTCTTACTTTTGCGCGTTGTACCAACTACAGTCAATTTTCCTTTAGCTAGTTCACCAGCAACTTTGCAAGAGCAGAACTAGTTATTCACAGCTACATTTCAATTAGTTCCATCATTTTTTCGGTCAACTAAATCACATATTGTGTTGGTAATGAAACATCTGATGACCTCTTTTCTTTCTCAATATAAGGAACAGCTGCATACATCTTAGTATGACACAGTGTTACAATCTTTAGACCATATTTATCAGGTTTACTTGGAATGTATATCTACTTTGAATGGGCATTTACCCCTGAAACTAAGTAAATGTTCGTCAACATATTCTGAAGGAAAAAAGTTAGTGCTGCAATTCTGAATGAACTTGCTCCATATTTCCCTAATTTCTCCATTTTCTCTCATGGTAGCTCTAAAACAAGCAGGCCCAAAGGTTTTTGACCACAGGCCATTCAAAGAAAGCTTTCTTTAGTACGCCACTCATATATCTACACCAAACCTTAATAGCCCAAAAAGCTTGTTCCATTAGTGTTTACAATATAGGTTTGTTTAGAACTATGCTGGGCTTTCTGTCTCTCAATTTATTCGTTGCATGACATACTATTTCTGTTATAATTCCATCTGAAATTAAGAGTAACTATGTCTTTTGCTTCAGTACGATTCTTTGCTTTCCCCTTAGGACGTGGTAAATATAAAACAAGATTCTCACTTACAGATCGTGTGTTCTTTAAGTGGAAGGGTGTAGTATATCATTTATGTCCATTCTTTTCTTTAAAGAATTACTTTGTCTTCTTCTGCTGATTCTGCGTACAAATTATATTCTCTTTGATCACTGAGAACATTAGGTATCTTCTTCAGTTTAAATATACACACCTGAAGCTATTAACAGTGAAGTAAATTGGTCCACAAATAACACAAGATAATTAAAGACTCACACTTCACTATAATAAATTGAGTTACACTCAATATTTTCCACAACGATTGTTTCGACACCAAATGCGTGTCATCATCAGTTGAACTCACCTTATACAATAGCTACAGACAAGTCGTTACAAGTTCGCGGTGACGTCACAGTGATCAAAATATTGAGTGGAAAATATTGAGTGTAACTCAATTTACGAGTACTATAGTGAAGCGTGAGTCTCTGATTACCTTGTGTTATTTGTGGATCTTCTTCACTATTTTCCAGTTCACTGTACACGAGATCAGATGAATCAGTATCACTAACTACTAACTCTTCAAATAGAACTCTTTCAAGGTCTTTTTCTGGTTTTCGCTCATGTCTTTTCGCCATTATTTGCACTAGCACAAGAACAATCCCGATAAGAATTTGTAACGTTAATCTCACTGGATACGACCCAGTGCTAACAACAGTCACGAAGGACGCAACAAAGCGCGTTAATTAACTCTTCAAAACAACAGCAGTCGTTACACAGATCTACAACTGTCTGCGCTGAAACTGCGCATGCGCAGACCGAGGTAACCATTAAGCCGGGTCGTCCGCAACCCCATAGTGTAGTTTCACGGTTAACCATTTATTTCTATGTCTTTAAATGTGTGCAAATGATAAAATTCTATCTCACCATGCAATGTACACAGGATATAAATGTTTGCATTAATAATTCAGCTCCTGAATGTGTGCTTTTACTAGAAAGCGAGCATTTTCTTTAATTTTATTAATTTCAGTTAGGTACTTATGATGAACATATAATGTGCCAAAGTTACATTGCACATTATCATTGGTGTATAACACCTTTATATCATTGAAAATGAGACTACTATCTGTGGTTCAGAAGTGGAAATTTGGGAAAGGAAAATAATATGTCTAATACATTAAATAATATGCACTGTATATCATTCCCACGAAAATCAATAACGTTACATATATAATATTTTTTATTACACAACATGTTCATTGGTGTATAATACCTTTATAGACCGCCTCCATAGTACAGTTGGTAGCGCGCTTGCCTATGGCGCGGAGGACCCGGGTTCGATCCCCCATGGGGATTTTTTCCCCTCTGAGAGGTCTGGCGCGGGGTGCACCCAGCCGCGGCCCCAGGTCGAGAAGGCCGTATAATTGGCCGGAAGGGCTGGGGGGCGCTGACCACGTCCCACCCTCCAGTACTGCACCCCACCAATAACGCCTGTAGTGGGCAGAGGTGGGGGTCGCTGCGACTGGGCGGCAAGCCTTGGCCCTTCATGGGCTGTTGCGCTAGGGGTTTAGAATACCCTTATATCACTGAAAATGAGACTGCTTTCTGTGGTTCAGATGCGGAAATTTGGGAAAGGAAAATAATATGTGTAATAAATTAAATAATGTGCGCTGCATACTATTCCTACGAAAATCAATAGCGACATACGAGGTACTTAAAACGGTTGCCTTTTTGGATAAAATATTACACTTATATTAACAAATGTAGACAGGTGAAACGAGACAAATAAATACCAAAACATTTTTATTTACGTATATGATATGGGAAATGAGCCCGCGTACTACAGCACTTTAACTATATACTGCTATCACTACGTCATGGCAGTATCTGTTAAAGGATAAAGGGTAC
Source organism: Tenodera sinensis (assembly GCA_030765045.1). Taxonomy (NCBI): domain Eukaryota; kingdom Metazoa; phylum Arthropoda; class Insecta; order Mantodea; family Mantidae; genus Tenodera; species Tenodera sinensis. The sequence continues at coordinate 54,777,679 of CM060966.1, forward strand.
AGACACAGGGGGACATCTCGCTTACGTGGACCTATACAGATCTATTGAGGCTACCACCCCCCAGGAGGCAAGGATGAAATGAGGGAACTGAAGGTGCCACACAGGGTCGCAGCTAGACAGGCCACAGAAGCGCGCGGAAGTCCCTAACAAGTGCTGAGATATCTTTATCCCGGCGCCAGGCCCCCGCCAAGCAGCCATCACACCGCAGCTCCGGTATCGCACTGAGATCCCCACCCAACGGAGGACAAGGCCGGCCAAATGCCACCTAGCGCCCGGAACAGCAGTTACCATGCGCAATCATCCACGCCATCTGCCCAGCTCTGCCAACACTACACGCCTGAAAGTACACCTGGAATATAAGGAAATGAAATGAGGGGAAATTATGGAAAGGAAACCGTGGTATGAAATAATCCACCCCAGCATTCACCTAAGTGACATGGGGAAACCACGGAAAAACCCACGGGGATCGAACTCACGAATGCGGGCCACAGACGTTACCGTCTGAGCCATCCCACTCGGTGGCAGTATGTGTTACTTTAGTACTAAAGAGTAATTCACATAAATTCTTTAGTTCACTCACTTTCTCTTTCGCGCTTTTTTTTTTTTTTTTTTTTTTTTTTTTGGGTGGAGGTGTGGCTCTTGCAAGGATAAGTAGAGATTCAAAATTGATTAGCAGTATTATTTGTATTCCAAGATTAGGATTCCAGAGTTCGTTATTACAGTTCATTCTGTGCCGCAAGACAACGTTTCAATTGCATTCACTTATTTAAACGAGCAAGTATTTATTTATGCACAAAAAGAAAATACTTTAATGTTACATTTGCTATGGAGCTGTGCAGACGATGGCTATTTTCTATTCCTGACCCTTTGAAGGTCGTAACAATTCCTTTCACATGTGCCGGCTCTTAGAGGCCCCATTAAGTGACAGGCTTTTGCTGAAACCGAGAAATAGCTCAAATCCTAGGCACATCATGAAAAACCATGGTGTATAGAAAGAAGTTGCCCTATATATATGAAACTCCATCATTTCATAAAGAGCAGCGGTAGAACGTGTATTTTCACATCTTTTTCACAATACGCCTTTGGCAAATGACGGATTTCAGTAAAAGTCTGCGACGTGTATCATAATGTGTGTTAAACTCATGTATGCAATCTAGGATTAAGATGACAAGAATTGAAAGGTGAAAAGAGTTACAAATAAAATGGTAAGGATTTATGACCACTATTTCCTTATTCAATCTCCTCACACTTAACACCCCAACCCGGCTAAGGATTCAAAGGGACATTAAGTTGCCCGTCTTTACGTTGGCCATAGTTTTTGTTCACTCTTAGTTACATTCATGCATCTTTTGCTTCTAAAGTAGACCAGGTAACTAACGTTCTGGCATAACATTCAGCTGAATAAGGTAATCTTAATTTTATCGTAACTTATACTGCAGTATTTTCGCTTGTTTATAAATAAAGTTTCAAGTATATAACTTGTGACTTCTTGTGAGGCATGCTCTTATGAAACTACTATTCTTACAAACTGTTATTCTTCTATCTACTTCACGTTAATCGAGATAAACTTTTCTAGAAATGGTATTATTACATATTTCCTTGTAGGTATAATAGGAATAGGAGAATACAGCAAGCTTAAGTTATAGTCAAATCTTTTAAAAGCTAGTCGCTATGTGAGGTCTTGACATTACATTCTCTTTGCATGGCCAGGACATAAATAAAGGAATAACGACTTCTTGTTTGAGAAAAGTATAAGTATTTGAATATGTATTCCAATAACAAGGAATATCCACAAAAATGCATTTTAAATAAATTGTGAACTTTAAAAAGATTTACGTTTTTTGTGATAAGATTTCGTCTATCTCTTACGGTTTACGAACGTTATGCGAAAGCTATGTAAAATGAAGATGATATTTAAAAACATTCCCAGAAAATTCAAAATATACAAGAATGTTTAATTTGTAATGAAAAGATCTTAAACATAGTATTTTAATAAAAATCGTTAGAGCCATGTTTTAGAAAATCAAAATTTTTGAAAAATACTTCGGGTACTCTGGGATGGGGCATTTTCTGGAAAACCTCATTCTTGGAAGATGCTGAACAATTTAAATACCACGTTTCATATTTGACCAATTTCCCTTTTTTTTAATAGACAGGCGCGAGAGAGCGTGGGGGCTTTTTTCTAAGGATATTCTTTTTTTTTTTTTTAATTCAATGTACGTCAAAAGGTATATTTCCAGTAAAATCTTGGCATTGAATTTTTGGGTGGAACGCAACATCTATTATGTAGGTACGTGGTAGAGAAACTAAAAATGACTAGCATTTTTGGTGTTTGGAACGAACTTAGGACATAGGTATTGTTGTTGTAGTGTTTAACGCCCACTTTTACTACTACGGCACCGCAGGCGGTGACACTGATGATACATGGAATGAAGCTGGAGCACCGGTGGAATGACATGGCGGGGGAAACCGGAGAACCCGGAGAAAACCCGCCCTGGCGCCGCTTCGTCCATCACGAATACCACATGCGGGTCCCTGGGATCGAACCCGGACCGCCTAGGTGGTAGGCGAGTACATAGGTATAGATAGCTATCTTCATGAGTACTCTAAGAAGATGCCACATCGCCAATCCAACTTTAGTGGAGCAACAAATCTGTGGTAGATCGTAACTTTTTTTAATATAACACACTATTTACCTAATTGGTGGATCTGTTGAGAGAAATACTTGCATTATTTCCGCAACGATTATTTTAAATGTTCTTAGCTTGTTTGCCTAATATATTATCTCGTAATCCGTCAGTGCAATAAATGTAATAAATGTTAAAGCACAAAAAAATTATATCAGCTGACATTACACTTTCCGTGATATTCAGACGGGAAATCATACGGTAGCATTTCAAGGCTCCAGAAATAATTTCATTGCAAACGCAGGGTCATTTTCATGGAATTCACACAAATGACGGCTGATGGCGTTTAAAAAATGACGGAAAAGATTGCGTTGGAAGGCTATTTGCAGCTATCTAACTCATTCGCGAATGAAAGCATTACTGCATGCCCGCTAGTGAACTGGAAGTACTCACCGGTATCCTTGAATAGGACGTCAGCCAGACCCAAGGGTTGTTAGCAGATTCACCTTCAGCTGTTCCTCCTGCACCATTAACCTTCTTCCCAACAATCTTGCCATCCTTATCTTCCAGTTCCTGACGCAGTTTCGGGTTAAAGAACTCCACGTTAGCACCTTCACTGTTAGGTACTCCAGTGCCAGTAACAGTGACACCTGCTGGGTTCACCGTATTGTCTTCAGCGGATGCGGACTGAGGTGACGCTCTTGCCTCACGTTTCCTTCTCTCGTGAAACGGATGATGAAGTCTGGCCACCTCGTCCATTGCGGCTGCGACTGCAGACGAACATTTCCAGTCCACGTGATTTATATAAGCGTACAAACAAAACGACAGCACTAGCTCGCTTACAAGAAGCCACAGCAGGCACCCGTAAATAAAACTTGCATTCCACTTTCCTAGCCAAATATTCGAGGAACAGGAAGATGCCACGGAGCGAAGATTAGTCTTATCTTCGCCACCCTCCGACTCAGCAGCCATACCGAATATTGCCTTACTGCACTACTAAGCGAGGACGCACATTGCGAGTAAATCGCTTCCGGCACCGAAATGCAATGGTTTGTCTGTCGTGAACACCACGCGGGAACTGCCGACCTACTGTGATCGCTTGTTAAGTCTGGGCATGCGTGAAGCGATGTGGTGCCGCCCAGGGGCATGTAAGGATATGCCTTCTCCCTTTGCCCTTTCGTTACACCTGCTCTGAACCTAGCTGCACATATGTATAACAGCGAAAGAATATGTTTGTTAATCTTATGATTTTGTATTCCTACGTGTGGCAGAGGGTAATCGAGATTCCAATGGAAATACTTGCTCTGGATCCACAAAACATTTTTAGAAAAGAAAAACCTGATGTGTTGCATTCACATGGTTTTCCTATTCTTGCACAGACGGTCTAGGTGGCTCAGTTAGATGCTGGCCAACTGATCCCAAGGTCGCGGGTTCACATCCGGGTCAGACCGATGGTTTTTAGCTACAGCTCCATGTCAGTAGATTTACTGGCATGTAAAACAACTCCTGCAGAACGAAATTTCGGCACACCGGCGGGCTGATATGATCCTAGCAATGTACCGCGTCGTTAACGGATAATTTTACTTTTGTACAAACTATTCTTACAAATGCTTAGTCCTCTATCAAATTCATATTAGTCAAGATAAACTTTTTTTTTTGTAAGCCCAAGAGGAATATGAGAATACATGGGCTTAAGCGATAGTCAAATATTTTAAGAGGTGGTCACTATATCATGCCTTTCATATTGCATGGTTAACAGGAAAAAGAGAATAACATTTTTGAGAAAAATGTAATTATTAGAAAATTCAAACAAATAACTAGGAATGTCCGGAAATGGGTCTCTCCAAAAAAAGATGTATCTGATAAATTGTGTGCATAAACGAGAATTAGATTTTGTGATAGTAAAATTTTGTCCATTATGATTTACCGGTTATGCAAAAGCGATTCAGAATTAGTTGACATTCCCAGAAAATACAAGATATACATTTCATCTGTTTTGAAAATAATCTTAAACATATGTTGTTTGAATCAAAATTGTTAGAGAGATTTTTGAGAAAATCAAAAATTTCCATAAATGTTTCATGTAAAACATTTACTGGGATTAAATATTTTCCTGAAAATCTTCGCGTCACATCCTTGGAAGATGCTGAACTTAAATACCAAGTTTGGTACTTAACCGTTCTTTTCGTTTACGAGTTTTGCTTTTCACACACACAGAGACCGTTTTCTAAAAATGCTCTTTTTACTTTCTCTACTTGTAAGTAGGGACAGTATTGCATTCCACCCAAAAATTCGATGTGGAGATTTCACCGGACATATGTTTTGAGACCCCCTGAACCAAAAAAAAAAAAATCATTTTTAGAAAAAGGTCCGTGTGTGTGTGTGTGTGTGTGTGCGCGCGCGCGTTCGTGAGTGTGTGTGTGTGAGAAGTGGGGGGGGGGGGTGCCCGTGTATGTTTGCAAGTGCGTGTGTGCGCGTGTATGTGTGGGCGTGTATGTCTGTGCGTGCGTGTGTGTGTTGTGTGTATGTGTGTGTATGTGTGTGTGCGTGTGTGCGAATTTAACAGAAGTAGGTATGACGCTCTGACTGTTAGCTGGTCCTCGACCACCAACGGTCAAAAGAAAATAGCTACGCTGTATGTTTTGTAATGAACGTGGATCATCTTATGTTTAATAACTGGACGTTAAATACTGGCCTTAAAAGTTCATATTATTTCCATGTAATTACGAGAAACAACTGCTTGTTGGGCAATTCGAAACATTAATCTCAGTAATGGCTTCTGCCGCAACCAAAGGTGACAAGGACCATATGAAAGTCGCCAGAAACCCATTGTTAAAATTCAGAATCCAACAATGTAACAAAAAATAACTGCAGGATCGTAATATACAGACTTTACACGCATTGCCACATTGTGACATCATTAGTTTCTTTGACGCGACCAATATTTCCAAAATAGCAGGCATCACTGTTTCGTTTCGATAGCATGCTGTAATTGAATTCCTTGTTAAAGCGGGAAAAATGTGCTGCTCAACGCACCTATGGAGATGTCTGCATGGCGGCTGCTACTAGTGTTAGGAGATGGTTGGAGCATTTCAATGATGAGCAAACGAGTATCCAGATGAAGAAGAAGAACAAGAAGAAGAACAACAACAACTAAAACAACAAGAATAACAAGAACAAGAACAAGAAGAAGAAGAAGAAGAAGGAGAAGAAGAAGAAGAAGAAGAAGAAGAAGAAGAAGAAGAAGAAGAAGAAGAAGAAGAAGAAGAAAGCGAAGACTGAACCACCTGCTGGGAAGGTTGTGGAGTCTTCTGGGAGGCGCAGAGTTGCAGTCTCTTTGATTTTCTTGAACATGAACAAATCATAAATACTAACCACTATATTCAAACACCATCGTACATGGCGCGACAAGCGCCCTAGGAAAAAACATCCTGCAACAGGATAATGCGCGTCTTCTCACTGCTCGCGTTGCAATGGAAAACATTAGAACATTTGGGTGGGAAACTCTTCCCATATCCTCCCTGCAGTCCCGACTTGGCACCCTCCAACTACCATCTTTTTGGTTCTGTTAAGGCACAGATGCGAGACCAACACTACAAGATGATCGAGGGTATTCAAAAAGTAGTGCGTTAGTGTCTTTGTGCAGCTGGAACGGAGTTCTATCGCAAGGGTATTTTCAAAATTGCAGAACGATGGGGAAAATGTGTGCAAAGAAATGGAGACTATGTTGAAAAGTGGGAGAAAAGTCCGTAAATTACGATGCTGTGTTTGGTTTATCGAAAAAATAAAGGTAAGATATTTGAAAAAGTATTGCTCGTATTGCAAATAAACTGTGTTTTAATGAGATATAAATTTCTGTGTAGTGACTTTTCATCTACTGTTTGACTTTTACCAATTGTATAAGCTTATAAAAATTCCTTCCGAATGACGGCAGTGAGATTAGAAAGGATAAAGTATTTGAAAATTCAAACCAAAAACCTAGAATACCTCGAAAACGGTTAACGACACACGATAAATTACTGCGCGTAAGTTTGTGCGCTTTAATGACATCTATATGTTATGTATTGTGCGCTTTTGTCTGTTTACCAGTTATACAAAATGATGCACTAGTGTAAACTAACCCAGTTACACAAATAGTAAACGAGTGAACATGATTGCCGACGACCAATTGTTCCAAAGGCAAAGCCGTCGACATGACCTTAATCAGGCGTGTCCAACCTTTTATGAAAAAGGGCCATTGTCGTTAAGGTGAATTTGTTTGCGGGTCACATGATTGCATTTTTTACCGTATTAAATAGGATCTAATTTTTTAGATAAACCAATTTGTTTAAAAAGTAGCTAATATATTCATGTGTTTTTATTAAAATATTAATCATATATTAGTCAAGTTAATTTTAAAATTAAATTTTCGATGCATATACAAGATATCCCACAAAACACAGAGTATGTTGTACAGAGCGCCAAACTGATTTGTTTTCAAATAGAAACCCCTGTCCGGAAATGTACGGTTTGGACACTGTAGCACATCAAAATGTGAGATGAATGTACGTTCACATTTCGTAAATAAACCCGTATTTGGTAAATAAAAATAAATATCGATCTGTCGCATTACAAATGGGCTTCGAACTGTTTATCTCATACGTCATTGTAGAGCTTATATCGGCGGTGCTGAGCCTCATGCACATGACTCAATACGTGCAGTTGTCTGAAGATTTTCAATCACTCCGTGGACTCGAGCAATAGGGCCCTTCCCTGTCGTTACAGGAGTGCCATACACCATACTCTTCATACAGCTCCACCGAAAATAGTCGGGAGGTGTCAGATCCGGCAACCGTGATGGCCATGGAACTGGTCCACCTCTACCAATCCATAGATTTGGACATGTGATGTTGAGGTGATTTCGTACATTTACATCAAAGTGTGCTGGAGCTGAAGTCGGCCATTTCAGCAGCTGTGTACTGGTGCGTGTCGCAGTGCTGTTAAAAACGTTACTGAATTGGAAACCACACAAGTAACGAAGTGGGATGCGTACGAAGGACTCTATGGTGGAATTTAGCGCATGTCTAGCAATTTTATTATGCTCAGGTCGTCATCCCAATAAACAGATAGCAAAATGGTTGCATAACTTCCGTATTAAGATACCAAAACGAATCTTAAGAAATTGCCAAAACTGTTCGATCTCAAACTTCAACGTGCATTTCCGGACAAGGCTTCCTATTTGAAAACCGATCAGTTTGGCATCTCAAGCAACACACAGTACCTGCAAATTTCACGTGTAATCTAATTTTAAATATAAACTGAATACTACAAATCATATATGAAGTAGTGTTAACCGTTGTATGTGTAATACAACTATTAGTTTAAAATTTAAATAAAATTGTTATATTAAAATAACTGATTTAATATTTTGCCTGTCAACGCGACATCTGGCAATGCTTCTCACGAATAAGGCATCCCATATGTGGTTTGATTGATGTAGCAACTCGAAGCGAGTTCTCCAGATGACTATCGGTGATCCGTACTTCACTTGCTCACATATGTATGTGCTACCGAAAAGTGATGCAAACGAAGTGCTTACTCAAGACGTTCTCGGGCTTCGAGTCAGGTGTAATGAGGAAGAGCCATCGACGTTTTGGGAATGTGCATCAATCCCGTCAAGATGGTGAATGACTAACATTTTTTTTTTTGGGGGGGGGGGGCTGGAGGGGAAAAATCCAGTTACGAGACCCCAAGATACTGTAGGGTCGCCAATGGAGATGACCATACCCACTAAAAAAGCCCTTATCACCGGAATAGGAAGGTAAAAGCGTGCAGCGGTACCGCCTGCAGCTCCCGCACATTCATTAGAGCTCGTTCACAGAGCGTAACCAGAAGGAGTGAGGAATTCGGAGCTTGGAGACAGGCTTGACGAAGGCCCAGCTTGCCCCCTAGCGGAGTCCTGGAGAGTATAGATAGGATTCGATTGCGATTGTTGTCAGGAATCAGGATGTTATCTTGTTGATATTGCTTTGGTGTCGTAGGGCCGCGTGTGGTTCGTGCGCCTCAGTAGTTTGTGCGCGTGTCGATACCCTACATGCTGCGTCCCTGAAACAATCTAAATAAACATGCACATACACTAGGCAAAAACAAGTACATACAATTATTAATGATCTAATGATTAAATGATTAAACTATTGGTGATTTGCGCGCCAGTGGCGTCGTCAGTCTAAAGTACATACTCTGTTGCTACGCTCCGCCCTAGGGCGTCGTCTTTAACTATTACCTTAAGTATTGTTTGTGCCGTTCGGCATCGTCAATTTGGTGAAATGTGTTTCATGTCCATTGAATCGCCTGGTCGTCTGGAGTGCACACTTGGTGGGCAGTCTGCCTGAAATGCAGGTGCAAGCCAGTGCCACTCCCGCAGGGGCCCTCCTACCCCTGGGCCCCCTTATAAATAAGGACTTGAGGGTTACTGCTTAACTAAGGTGTGTGTGTGGAGGGTTGTGGTTGCAGAAGATCTTGCAGACCGCCCGCCGGTTATTGCCAGGTCAGGGTATCAACCCTCTACTGGCCGTGTAAGATGTCTTACATAAGAGACGGTAATAAGGTTGGTTTGTTGGTGTATGTTTTTTTAATATGTCTGTGTATCCTTTAGGATGAGAAAATGATGTTAGGATGTTATGTCACGTTAGGAAGTTATGTCATGTATCAGTTGGGTGTTTTTTTTTGTTTTTTTGTTTTGTTTTTTTTTTTTTTTATATACGTTGCCAAGGACAAGTCGTGAGCGTTTATAGCGCTCTCCAGGGTCCAAGTCATACTCGCCTAGTCCCCGTATTAGTTGGTTGAAACTGGAAGGGAGCTTGTCAAAGAAGGGTTGTGAAAGCATGTTTATGTATTGCTTTACTGAGGGAAAGTGAAGGTCCTTCTGAATTGTAGCATTTGGTATATACCATGGAGAGTTTGTAGCCGTTCTTAGATATCGGGATTGAAGAACTTCTAGCTGTCTCAGGTGTGTTTGAGCTGCTACTCCCCAGATCTGGCAGGCATAGGTAAATGCTGGGCGAAGAACTTGCTTGTATAGCAGTAAATTGTTGTCTAAGGACAGATGGTATTTCCGGTTGTAAAGCGGGCACAGCATTGCCATTCTTTTATTAACCCTATTGCTGACGTCTTCCAGGTGTGTCTTCCAGGTAAGTTTGACGTCTAGGGTAACTCCCAGGTACTTTACAAAATTAGACCACGGGACATCTTCCCCCGCCAGGCGGATGGGTGCCACGTCAACCATCGGGCGACGGCCAAAGGTTATAGCTTGGCTTTTCTGAGGGTGGATTCGTAACCGCCATCGATTGAACCAGGTGGTCAGTAGGTCAGTATTGTTGAATGCGTCTAGCTGACATATAATTTTTTGAAGATGTTGATGTAACGGCGGTATCATCAGCAAAAAGGTAGAGTGAGCACCGTGGTAATGTGGGTAGAGTGTTTATATATAGAAGAAACAGTGTGGGTCGCAGTACACTTCCTTGGGGTACGTCGGCACGTATACGATGAGAGATGGAAGTAGCATCTTCATAAGCTACAGAGAAAACTCTGTTTTGAAGATAAGAATGCATTAGATGGATGAGATATGATGGAACTTGATATGTGAGGAGACGAGAAATAAGTCCCTCATGCCACACGCTGTCAAAAGCCCTAGTTACGTCCAGCAGTAGGGCTGAGACGTAATGACGTCTGTTAAAAGCTGTGTATATCTCATCCACCAGCCGGAGAAGTTCGTGAACAGTTCAGTGTGATGTTCTGAAGCCGAACTGTTCGGGCCTAATTATGTTGTGCCTGTCTAAGGTACTCCTTAGTCGTGTCTGTACCACGTTCTCAAAGAGCTTGCTCAGAACGGGAAGTAAGCTGATGGGTCTATAGCTCTCTGGAGATGATGGATCTTTTCCTGGCTTGCATATGGTAATAACTTTCGCATACTTCCATGCTTGTGGAAAGTGCGAAGTTTTTAGTATGGCCAAAATGTGAGCCAAAAGTTTTAGCCAATCAGGTGGCAGGGCTTTGAGAGCGGCGTTTGTGATTCCGTCAAATCCTGGGGCTTTGTAGGGAGCAAGCATGCGTATATATCTTGTGATTTCCTGCACCGACGTTTCCTCAAGGTCAGAATAATCAGCAGGAACCTGGAGAAAGTTGGTAATCTCCGATTGGACTTGGGTAATGTGGCCCTGGTCAGCTGAATCCGCTACCATAAAGGATGTTTCTAAATATTTAGCTTGCAATTCAGCTTTTTATTTTCCCGACTGAGCTGTCACCTGTCCGTGTCGAAGAGGTGGGTTTTGTTGTGGAATACACATTAGTGCTTTGGTTGTCCGCCAAAGAGAGCCGTCTTCTGGTTTTAAATGACAAAGGTGGTACTCCCATTTGTTGTTTGAATGTTGGCGGAGTTCGACCTTAAGTTCCTCCTGTAGATGTCTATATAATGTCTTGTCCTCCGGGGACCTGGAGAACATATAACGTCTCCGGGCTCTATTTTTGTTCTGTATTAGGGCCCTTATCCTCCAAGGTAGAGGCTCGCTATTAAATTGGTGTAGTGTTGGCTTTGGCGATGCGCTCTTGATCGCAGACACTATAGCCTCTGTCGTGTTTTTCACCAATAGTTCAACTTCCTGGGAAGTTGTGCAGGGTTCAAGGCGTGGTTGAACTTGTTCCAATATATTGGTGAACTTGTCCCAGTTTGTAGTTCGAGGCGAGGGGACTGGCCGTGCTAGTTTGTATGTTGGTTTAGATGGAAAAGTGATGAGGACTGGATAGTGGTCAGAAGATAGAGCTGGCACTGTATATAATATTATGTGAGGTCTCACATTTTTGACCAGTGCAATATCAAGCCAATCTGGAGGTCTGCGATCACCACAATGTATGGTAGGTGAGTTAGGGACCTGTACTGAGATGGCTCTTGAGGTCACATAGGCATTTAACTTTTGGCCTCGGTGTGATATACAGGTGGAGTTCCAGTTTTGGTGTTTGCTGTTATAGTCGCCTGCAGCTATAGTTGGTACTGGTGAGGAGAACAGTAAATCCAGTTCCCTGTCTAGCAACGGCCTTGTTGATGCAATATACACCGAGAAAAGGTTTAGGGGTCCTCGAGCCGTAGTTATCTGGATACCAGTAGCTTCCATGTTTCTGGTGCTTGAGATGTCAAGTTGATGGTGACAGATGGAGTCATTTATGTATATTGCTGTTCCTCCAAAGCCATCTTCACGGTCCTTTCTATAGCACTTCATTCCAGGGATTTTCATCTTTATGTGCGGTTGCAGGTGTGTTTCCTGTACTAATAGTACCTGGACTTTGTGCATTGCCAGAAAGTCTGTCAGTTCTTCTCGCCTGGATCGCAGCCCATTTGCGTTCCAGTAGCATTTTGTTAGCTTGGAGAAGTCTGGTTTTGTAATGGGCGTACTAGCCATGACGACTACAGAAGGTGAAGACGGTGCGGATTAGCACTGTGTCCGCCGAAAGTGTTGGTGGGCGCGACAGAAGTGCTTCTGCCAGTGCGGCAGCAAACTGGATGCGGAGGTGATTTGGAATACGGTCAATTACTTCGTAAAAGGCCGAATCCATTTCCTCGTAGTTTGAGTGATCTGCAGGAGAGGTGGCAGATGATGCTTGGTTTGCATGTGCTGTCCTGGCTGGTGGTGTAGTCATATACAGGTGGTTTTCTCCCATTGGTTTAGCTTGTCGCTGAACGGCCAATGAGGAGATGTTGGAGGAGTGCCTTGGATGTTGGGCTTGTCTCTGTGGAAGTGGCGTTTTCTGAGACTCCTTGATCGAGTTTTCAGTGTTCTGCTGGTTTGAAGAAATATTAGCTGCAGCAGCATAAGATGGGAAACTTAGGGGCTGGCGAGATGGTAAGCCAGGATGCCTAGTTCCATAAAAGGCCTCCTTTGGTAGACCGTGAGGGTTCGGGACACTAGGTGCGGCATCAACTCGAGATGGTGTTCCTTTCTTACGGCACTCCATCTCGTATCTTGTTTCTTGCCAAATGGGACATTTGGCGTATCGACATGAGTGTGCATCCCCACAGTTTGCACAGGTGCGCTGCGCCCCATCTATCAGCCTGTTAGGACAGGCATTTCTTTCGTGGCCTTTTTCACCACAAAAAGCACAAACAGGGGAAAGGTTGCACCCTGCAGCTCCATGAGTAAACTGCTGGCAGTTCGTGCACTGTTGAGGTCTACGGGGTGGTTTGTAGGCCTCCATTTTGACAATTGCAGAAAACATCTAGGTTTCTTGGTATATCCCCTTGGTGACTTCCGTTTTTTCTAATGCCACACGGAAGTGGGGCAGGGGGCCTTGGTAAGGTCCACGAACTGCACGAAGCTGGGCTACGTTGACCACTGGGTAAACCTTGCTTTTTAAGAGGTCTGACACCTCTTCAGTAGTGATGTATTGAGGCACGTTTTTTATGGTTACGTGCAGTCTCTCTTCCTCAGCCAAAGGCGTGGCGATGAATTCAAGTTTTTGGGATTCCAAAAACCGGCGAACTTGCCTATGGGCTTCAGGGGAAGTTGTCTGAATGCACACTGTCTGTCGTGCATTTTTCACTGTAAATAGAGGCTCTCTTGCCTCACGGAAGTGATGAATAACCTTCCTAACATCCTCAGGATTGCGTAGAAAGATTGGCGTGGTTCTTCTTGTTTTTTGTTGCGGCTGTTGGGCAACATTGCCTGTCTGACTTGAATTTGGGGTAGTTGCTGAAGTGGCAACATCCTCGTCCATGCTCTCTGCATCACAATTTTGAGCAGAGGTGGAAGTCAGAGCCTGGTACTGGTTTGCCGTAGATACTGGCACGTTTGAACTGGTATGAGAGGGTGTATTTCTCTTCCTCTTTGGTTGTACTGTGTGCCACTGTTGTTGGGATATTGTGGCCTGGTCGGGATGAAATAGATAGCTATCTATTGCATCTGCTCGTGCCATGTGTGCAGCCATGGAGCGATATAGATGGGTGATATCGCATCGGGGCACATCCTCTTTAGGAGTTGGGAATCAGCTTGAGTGATGTAAGCTTGCCGTGCTTGGCGCTCGCTTACAAGAATGTTGCGAACGGGTTCCTCCAGGGGTAGTGATGGCTCTTTGATGCGTTCCTGTCCAGGAACGTTAAAATATTACCCCCCTCAAGGTAATACAACATGTTTCCAGAATCGTTAGTCAGGGGACTAGGCATGGTCGTCGTCAAGTTTGGTGAGCGCGGTTTGCCCGGGTAACAGAGGACAGGACCAAAAGGCGCCTGACCAGTAATAAAACTGATGGCTAAAGTCTTGTTACCCTACCCACCGGTCTTTGGAATTTGTTTAGTGTGCTTTAAAAGCACAAAATCGTGTGGTAAGAGCACAATTGATACAGAAACGTTTGCACCAATCGGTCAGCGGAATATAACGACCTATCACAACGCCGGGATGAAAGAATGAAAGACGTTTCTTCAGCTGTGGATGAAACCACTGGAGGATGGTCATTAAGGGGTTATCCTCCCTATGGGAGGCGCCCTTGACCTAGGACCATTCCGGGATTAGATCCCTTACTGGTTAATGATGGGAAAATATAAAGAAGACGGTGGTTAGATGGTGGAGTTTAAGTTATGAATGAAGAATTAAAAGATGGTATGAAAGTATAGTGTGTTGGGATGATTTTTTTTTTAATGGATATGGTATACTGTTGATTATGGGGATGGTGATTTGTCAGAGTCAGTTATTGGTAAGTACCAGTCTGGGTCGCTTGTACGTCTCGCCGGGGTCTAAGTCATACTCCCCGAGACCTCTTATAAGTTCGTTAAAACTGCCTGGTAGTCTGACGTAGAAGGTGTTGGCAAGGCTCTTGATGTAGTCGATGAGCGTTGGGAACTTGAGGTCCTTATGTATGTTCTCGTTGGGGATGTACCAGTCAGCGGCTACTGAAGCTCTTAGGTAGCAGTTCTGCAGTACCTGTAGTGGGTAGAGATTAGTCCTCGCTGCAGCACCCCAGACTTGACAAGCGTAAGTTAGAGCTGGTCTTACTACTTGTTTATACACTAGGATTTTATTCCTTAGTGACATCAGTGACTTTTTATTGTACAAGGGGTACAATAAACCTAAACGTCTGTTGATCTTGCAGACTAGGCTCATGATATGTGGCTTCCATGTCAGTTTCGCATCCAATTTAACTCCTAAGTAAGTGGCTTCCGTCGACCAGGGTATGTCAACTCCTGACAGACGTAGATTGTTTACATCTTGTAGATGACATCTCGTAAAAGTGACGGCCGTGGATTTGGCGGCATTGATGTTAAGTCGCCACGTGGCAAACCATACAGTCAACATGTTTGCATAGCGCTGTAATCTTTGTACTGCAATATCATGATGTGATGAGTCTGTGGTTATTGCAGTGTCATCAGCAAAGAGGTATAAGTTGCAGCCCCTATGAGTAGGAAGGGTGTTGATGAAGGTCAGAAATAGTAGAGGCCCCAGAACACTGCCTTGGGGTACCCCTGCGTTGATGCCATATGGTTGTGAGCGTATGCTGTCCCTGGTGACAACAAACGTCCGGTTTGTGAGAAAATTGCTTATCATGTGTACCAGATATGACGGGGTGTCGTAGTGAATAAGCCGATGTAGTAGACCTTGATGCCAGACAGTATCGAAAGCCCGTGATATGTCCAAGAAGAGGGCTGCAACATAGTGCCGATTGTTAAATCCACGTATAACATCATCCACGATACGTAGGAGTTGGTGTGTGGTAGAGTGCTGTCGACGGAAGCCAAATTGTTCTGGTCGAAGGATGTTTTGGTTGTCCAGGATGTTTTGAAGACGTTTTTGGAGCACCTTTTCGAATAGTTTACTGATGGCTGGTAGTAAACCTATAGGTCTATGGTTTCCTGGATGTGCAGCATTCTTTCCCGGCTTAGGCAGTGTAATAATGTGGGCATGTTTCCATGCGGCCGGGAAATGTGCAAGTTGCAGAAGACTATTGAAAAGGTGCACTAGTATAGCAGTCCAGTTTGGTGGTAGAGATTTAAAAGCGGCATATGGCAGGTTGTCATTGCCCGCCGCTTTATATGAACGGACAGAGGCCACTATTCTACTAACTTCCTCAATCGTGGTCAGGCACACTTCTTCACCGTCGAAGGGTTCGTCAAGGTATTCGCGAACTTTTTCTTCGACGTCGTTTGTCAGCTCATCGTCGAGACTTTGCGCAGGATGGAATGTCGAGGCAAGATGTTCTGCCATCAGCTCAACCTTTTCTCTCATAGACTGGGCAACTCTATTGCCGTCTGAGAGTGGAGGATCGGAAGAGGGAACTCGCAGTATAGCCTTAGACATTCTCCAGAGGGAAGAGTCCTCTGTGTCGAGAGTGCCCAGGCGTCGTTCCCACTCTTCATTACTGTGGTCTTGAAGCTCCAGTTTGACGATGCTCTGGAGACGATTCCACTCTCTCTTATCTATGGGACTGCGTGTTTGTTGATATTTGCGCCGTGCCTTGTTTTTTGTGGCGATGAGCTGACGTATGGCTTGCGGAAGTGGTTTCATATCCTGGAAGAAACGAGGTCGAGGAGGAGTGGCTTGAGACATAGCTGCAGTCATGGTGCTGGTTATTTTGGATGCGAGTTGGTCTGCATCTTCAGTATTGAGGCATGGCTGGATTTCAGGCTGTTGTTCTGCCATTAGAACTTTGTATTTATCCCAGTCGGTTTTCCGCGGATTTATGCTGTTTGGAGAGGGCTTTGGGTGTTGGCCGTGCCTTGAAAAACAAAAGCACCGGGTAATGGTCCGACGCAAGCTCAGGCATGGAGAAGATTTGCGGATGGCACCGGATGTTATGTACAATGGCGATGTCCAGCCAATCAGGTGGTCGACGGTCTCCATAAGTGATGGTTGGAGATGCTGGAGCAAGGGCAACAAGGTTACGTTACTCTAGGTACCGTGCCAGCACCATGCCTCTGTGGTTGCGGATGTGGAATTCCAGCACGGACTTTTGGTATTAAGGTCTCCCATGGCTATGGTGGGCGAGCCATGTGTGAATACAGTATCCAGGTCTTGTGTGCTGATTCGTCTACCAGGTGGTATATATAGGGAGTATACATTAAGTGGACCTCTGTCAGTAGCCAATTGGACGCCAGTTCCTTCCAAGCCTTGAGTGGTGATTAGCTGGAGGCGATGGTGTTGTGTATTGCGGCTGATGTAAATGGCCGTGCCTCCGTAACCGTCATCTCGGTCGCTTCTGTGGCAGATCATTCCTGGAATAGCGGCTTTCTGGTTTCCAGACAGATGGGTCTCCTGGACCAGTAGAATGTTGATTTTATTAACTGCAAGAAAGTTCCTCACTTCTTGCAGTTTCCCACGGATGACGTTGGCATTCCAGGAACAGATCCTGATCCCGAGAAGGTTGGTAAGCTGGTTACTCCTGTCCGCCATGTTTACTCATAAACGTAAACACGGTGTATACCAGGACAGTTTGTGACGCAATTGTAGCAGGTCTCTGTGCAAGGGCTTCAGCCAACACTGATGCGAAGTCCGCCTGAAGATGGAGCGGGATCTTTTCCATTAGGCTCAAGAATTGAGCGTCAGGCACTAAAGGAGATGCAGATGGTGGTGCTGGCTGTGGATATGCCAGTAAACGTTTCTGGGCTGTTTGCCGAGGCGGTAGTGGAACATGTTGTACAGCTGGAGCACTTGTATGTACTTTTGGAGCACCTTTAGGGGCGGTCCTGATGGTGGTTGGTGCAGTTGGTAGCTGTTGTGGAGCAGTTGTTGAAATAGCAGGTACAACTGCAGGCGAAGACAAAGGTGTTTGTGGCTGTGTAACATTGTTCGTTGTTTGTGGCTGAGTCATAGTCTTGAGAGCAGCATAATAGTCTGTGTGTCGCACGGGCTCAATTGGGCCTAGCCCAGGAAATCGGGCACCACGGAATGCCTCCTTTGGCAGACCTAGTGGATTTCCTCCTTTAGGTGCAGCGTCATATCGAGTTCGCTGGCCATTCTTATTGAGGTGCATCTCAATGCGCGCTTCTTGCCACACCGGGCATTTTGCGTATCTGCATGAGTGATCACCTCCGCAGTTGTAGCACTTTTGCTTAGTGCCTTGAATTCCAGGCAGTTGGCAAGCCTGACGTTTATGTCCTTGCTCACCACCAAAGGAGCACACAGGTTTTAGGTGACATCCAGCTGCACTATGCTGGAACTGCTGGCAGTTGGTGCATTCCAGTGGTTTTGCAGGAGGACGATATGCCTCTACGCGGATGAGCGCATTAAACATACGCGTTTCTTTATATATGTTGTTGGAGTGGGTCTCCTTCTTCAGGGCCACCCTGAAGTGTGGTAACAAACGTGGAGGTTGACTACGATTTGTACGTAGTTGGCCCACTCGTTCCACCGCGTAGTTTAGGGCTTTCAAATGTTCAGTCACTTCTGCCTCAGTGATGTACATCGGCAGATCTTTCAGAGTGACGTACATCAATTTTTCTTCTGGCAGCAAGGGGGATAAGTACTGCACAGGAAGCTTCATTCAGTACCTTTCTTATGGTACGGTGGTCTTCGGGACTGCTAGGTACAAACGCCACAGTACCACTCATGTTACGCACGTTGAATTGCACGTTCGGGTGCGAGGTGCTCAGAAATTGAGCTAAATCCCGGCCTTGTTTGGGATCACGCAGAAATATTGGAGTGGTCTTGTTGGATTTTGGGACTGTGGCGTTGTTCTGTGTGATTGCAGTGGCACCATCAGATGTGTCCATGTTTGTGTCATTAGCTGTAGACTTTGCTACAGGTGCAGTTTCAGCGTTGCTATTTGAAGCTAGTGGCTGAAACCTGTTTGTAATTGCGGTGGTGGTTTGTTTAGAGGAAGGCCCAACATTCCTCTTTCTTTTAGAGCTGGCAGTTTGCCACTCTTGGCCTTGTGTGGTGTTAGACCTTGCATAATCGGCTATGTAAGAATCTATGGCCTCAACACGAAGTTTGTGTGTGGCCATCGTTTTATATAGTGTGGCGAGATCAGCTCGCGACACACTATCGTCATTTAGTTAGAAGGGAATTGTAGAAAGTATGACATAGGGATAGAATATGGTCTGTAAGGATTTGGATAGAAAGGTCTCTGTGAATGTCTCTGTTAGGGATATACCAGCCTGCGTCTACTGATATTCGTAGAAATCTGTTCTGCAGGGTTTGCAGGCGTTTCAGGTGCGATTTTGCAGCGATTCCCCAGACTTGGCATCCGTAAGTGATAGCAGGGCGGAGGACTTGCTTATACAGGAGCAGCTTGTTGCGAATGGACATCGTGGACTTCCTGTTGTACAGCGGGTATAATATAGCCATCCTACCGTTGATTTTGTTGGATATATTCTCGATGTGGGGTTTCCAAGTAAGCCTATGGTCCAAGGTGACACCAAGATATTTAACTTTGTTGGACCAGTTCACTCTACCTCCAGCTATTTGTAGTTCCGGAAGATCTCGTACCAGTCTTCTGGTAAAGGTGACTGCCTGGGATTTTCCAGGGTTGATTTTTAGGCGCCAGGTTGAGAACCAAGCTGTTAGTGAGTCTGCATACCTCTGTAGCCTGTTTGCTGCTACTCTGGGATTAACAAAGGCAGTGGCAATGGTGGTGTCATCAGCGAACTGGTAGAGTGAACACCCCTGGTAGGATGGCAATGAATTGATGTAAATGAGAAACAGAAGAGGCCCGAGTACAATTCCTTGAGGGACTCCTGCATATATTGACCTTGAAGATACTTCTTCTTTACAAACTGAGAAGGTTCTATTTCGGAGATAGGAATGAATCAGATGTGTCATGTGGGGAGGAAAATTGTAATGGATCAGTCTGTAAAGGAGCCCCTCGTGCCAGACTGAGTCGAATGCGCGTGTGATGTCCAGGAATAGTGAAACAACAAACTGCCTGTTATTGAAGCCCTTAATGATGTCATCCACCAGTCGAAGTAGTTGGTGTATGGTGGAGTGCCGCCGGCGGAAACCAAACTGTTCTGGCCTAAGTAGCTGGAGGGTATCGAAGGTGGTTTGAATCCTAGCTTGTACTATCTTCTCAAATATTTTGCTGATGGATGGAAGCAGGCTTATTGGCCGATAGCCTTCAGGTGAAGAAATATCCTTACCTGGTTTCGGCAAGGTGATCATTTTAGCATGCTTCCATGCCGTTGGGAAGTACGCCAGATGGAGTAGAGCGTTGAAGATGTATACAAGTAGGTCCATCCAGTTTTGTGGTAGGGCCTGTAGAGCTGCATAGGGTATATTGTCATACCCTGACGCCTTATAAGGGGCTACAGATGAAATGTGGTGTTGAACTTCTACTTTGGAAGTTGGAGTAATTTCTGGCAGAAAAGTCCTGGACAAGAACTCAGTGACCTGGTCCTCGACGTGATGTCTAAGATCCATGTCACAAGCGTCGGCTGGATGGAAAGTTGTTTCCAAAAATTCGGCCATCAATCCCACCTTTTCTCTGGCTGATTGAGCTATTTGATTGCCTAGGCGAAGAGGTTTGTCCTGGACGGGTAAACGAAGCAATGCCTTGGACATGTGCCAAAGGGATTGATCTTCATTGTCGAGCGAAGATAGCTTTCGCTCCCATTGGTCATTCAGATGTTCAGAAACCTCCAAACTCAGGACACGTTGAAGCCTATTAAACTCCCTTCGATCCAGGGGGCAACCAGAGTGTTGAGCTCGGCGACGTGCTCGATTCTTCGCCGCAATCAGCTCCCGAAGATGGCGAGGCCACTTCTTAACTGGCTGGGCTGGGCCTCGGCTTGGTGGTGTTGCCTGTGCTATGGCTGCAGCTATAGAGGTGTTATGTTTTGAACCAGCGTGTCTACATCTTGTATTGTAGTACATGGTTCAATTGTCGCTGGTAACTCAGCCATTATGTTTCTGAATTCTTGCCAGTCTACTCTCCTTGGAGAGGGAATCAGTCGGTGGTTTGTAGTTAGGCCTGGTTTGAAATAAAAGCAGCAGGGGGTAGTGATCTGATGATAGTTCAGGCACTGTGTAGACTTGTGGATGCAAAGTGGTGTTCTTGATAAGGGCAATATCCAGCCAATCTGAGGGTCGACGACCTCCATAGTCCATTGTGGGCGAGGATGACGAGAGTACCACTATATTGTTGGTGAGTACGTAGCGTTCCAAAGCTCTACCCCGAGGATTGAGTACCGTGGAATTCCAAGCTGGGCTTTTTGCGTTGTTGCCGTGTTGCTGTCGAACAATACATCCAACTCCCTGTTAAGGATGGGACGACGAGGGGGGATGTAGACTGAAAAAAGTCTAATTGGCCCTTTGTTGGTTTCGACTTGGATTCCAGTGGTTTCCAGGTTGTTAGTTGGGGTAGTAAACAGCTAGTGATGTTGTATGCTACGTCTGACATATATGGCAGTTCCTCCATAGCCATCGCCTCTATCTGATCTGTAGCAAAGCATACCTGGAATGGTAGCTTTGTTTGATGGAATTAGGTGCGTTTCCTGCACCAGAAGCACATCAGTTCCCTTGGAGGCCACAAAATTGGTAGTTTCTCTCAGTTTGTACCTTATGCCATTAGCATTCCAGGAACAAACTTTGAGAGATTTAATATTCAGTCTTCCGTCCTGTCTAGCACCCATGATGGATAGTAAAGGCGAGAACTGTGTGGACGAAGATGGTATATGGATGTATATGTTGTGGCCTTGCTTTGAGAGCTTCAGCAAGGAAAGCTGCAAAATCCGGCTGTAGCTCTATGGGGATTTGCCTCATAGTATTGAGGAAAGCCTCATCAGGAACGGTTGGAAGTATAGAGGTTTGCTGATGTTGCTGCGGCAGTGCTACTCCTGTAGTTGGCTGCTGTTTCTGTTGGCGAGGAGCTACACGTGTAGTTGACTGCTGCTGTTGCTGTCGAGGTGCTCTCTGCCGTGTTATTCGCTGTTGGGCAGGTTGTTGTGCCCCAATTGTTGTTGCCGTGTTGGTAGGTGGCATGTTGGGTGATGCCACTGTTGGCCTCTGTGTCTTTGGTAGTGTGCCAGTAGTTGGAGCGGGCTGTGGTTCTTGTTGACCTGTAGTGGCCGCTGCATAACTTGGAAAGGTTATGGGGGTCTTGCTGGGTAGTCCGGGCCATCTAGCACCAGTGAAGGCCTCTCTTGGCAGTTCCAGGTTATGTGGAACTCGAGGTCGGGCGTTGTATTTGGACATATGTCCCTGCTTGTTGGCCATGAGCTCCAAACGAGCTTCCTGCCACACCGTATACTTGGCATAGCGACAAGAGTGAGAATCCCCACAATTACAACATCTTGGCTTCGAGCCTAGTATAGCCAGCCTCTGGCAGTTCACTCTTCTGTGACCTGTCTCGCCACAGAAAGCGCAAACTGGTAGCAGCAGACAGCCAGCAGCATTGTGCGTGAATTGCTGGCAGTTAATACACTGCTGTGGTCTTGGTGGTGGTTTAAATGTTTCCACCCTGATGATGGCGTGAAACATGTGCGTTTCTTTAAAAATGTTGCGCACATTCTCTGTTTTCTTCAGGGCAACTCTGAAGTGAGGCAGTGGTTGAGGATTAGGACCTCTGGTGGTCAACTGGGCAACACGTTCCACCGTGTACCCTTTATTGGTGAGTAGCTCCTTCACCTCATCAACGGTGATGAGCACCGGGAAGTCCTTCAGGGTGACATGAAGGAAGCGGTCTTCAGGAAGGAGCGTAGTAACACCCTCGATTTGATTCTGTTCCAGGTGCTTGCGTAAATGTCGGTGAACGTCCGGCGATGTAGGGATCAAGGCCACTGTACCTCGTAGATTTCTGAGGCTGAAGTTGACCTTGTCCTTTGGGACGGAGTTAAAAATTTTCCTGGCATCTGCTGGGTTGCGCAGGAAGATGGGCTTGGGTCTTCTTGGTTTCTGTTGCAATGGCTGTACTACATTAGGAGCTGCAGGAACAGTGTTACTTGCTGGGATGGTAACATCTTCTTCCATGAACTCTGGTGCAGTGTCTGGCGCAGTAGAGGTAGACGCCAGAGCCTGAAAAGGATTGGGCGTGACTACTGGAGCTGAGGCAGCCGCAGGAGATGGAACGTTCCTCTTCCTCTTTGGCTGTACAGTTTGCCATTGTGGAGATTTAACAGCTTGCTCGTGGTGATACAAGTAGGTGTTAATGGCATCCACTCTAGCCCTATGGGCGGCCATTGCTCGGTAAAGTTGCGTGACATCCTTCCTGGGCACGTCTTCTTTAGGCAATAACTCCAGGAGCTGTAGATCGGCCTGGGTTATATAGGCTTGCCTAGCCTTACGTTCGTTTTGTAGAACTGAACGTGTTGTCGCATCAAAAGGCAGTGATGGCTCCTTAACGAGCTCTTGATCCAGAAACAATGTGATATTACCTCCATGCAGGTAATACAACGTTTAGTTGAAATCATTAGTGAAGGGACTGGCCATGGTCGTCATAAGTATAGTTTGGTAGGTGCTGATAAGCTCAAGTTACAGAGGGCCGGACCAAAAGGCGCCTTATCAGTTATAAAAACTGATGGCTAAGCCTTGTAACTCTACCTACCGGTGAGTCTGAGTTTTAATGTGCTTTAAAAGCACAAACGTATTTGGGGAAGAGCGTCAATTAGTGCAGAAATATTGCAAAAATCGGTCGAAAGAGTCTGGCTGATGCAACAAAAACACGGTGTTACTTCATGGATGATGCAGCATCCCCAGAAGATTGCAGGATCCAATCACGTTCTTTTCGCTGGTTCAGCTTTGAATACGTAGAATCTTTAAGCGCTAACACGCGCTTAAGAGCACAGCAACAATCACGTCCGTTCGCTATGAAGCCTGGATCGCGACTGATATTACGAATAGAGAATGGGTGGGTGTCACAAGAGGGAATCCACCGTGGTGGAGCCTCTAGACAAATCCCATACCAGGACTAAGGCC
This sequence comes from Tenodera sinensis, assembly GCA_030765045.1. Lineage (NCBI taxonomy): Eukaryota > Metazoa > Arthropoda > Insecta > Mantodea > Mantidae > Tenodera > Tenodera sinensis. Next base: position 54,801,170 of record CM060966.1, read on the forward strand.
TTAACTGGCTCAAGTATGGTATTTAAATGGGACTGTGGTAAGATGGTGAGATAGTTGATTGGGATTGGTTGATAGAAGACTTTAAGATGGTTACTGTGTTATCATTGGTTTTTATTTTTTTAACTTTTACGTCTAGTTTTGGCCAAGTATGAGTCTGGGGCGTTTGTAGGTTTCCCCGGGGTCAAGGTCGTATTCCCCGAGGCCACGGATAAGGGCATTAAAGCTCTGTGGAAGGGAATTATAAAAAGTATGAGAGAGGTATAGAATGTGGTCTGTAAGGGTTGGAATAGAAAGGTCTTTGTGAATGTCCCGGTTTGGAATATACCAGTCTGCGTCTACTGATATTCATAGATATCTGTTCTTCAAGGTTTGCAGGCGTTTCAAGTGTGATCTTGCAGCGATTCCCCAGACTTGACATCCGTAGGTAAGAGCAGGGCGGAGGACTTGTTTATACAGGAGCAGTTTGTTGCGAATGGACATTGCGGACTTTCTGTTGTATAGTGGGTATAATAAAGCCATCCTACCGTTGATTTTGTTGGTTAAGTTCTCGATGTGGGGTTTCCAAGTAAGTCTATGATCAAAGGTGACGCCAAGATATTTAGCTTGGTTGGACCAGTTCACTCTACCTCCAGCTATCTGTAGTTCTGGCAGATCTTGTACCAGTCTTCCGGGAAAGGTGACGGCCTGAGATTTAGCAGGGTTGATCTTTAGTCACCAGGTTGAGAACCATGCTGATAGTGAGTCTGCGTACCTCTGTAGCCTGTTTGCTGCTACTCTGTGTTTAGTAGAGGCAGTAACAATGGTGCTGTCATCGGCGAACTGGTAGAGTGAACACCCCTGGTAGGATGGCAATGAATTGACGTAAATTAGAAACAGAAGCGGCCCGAGTACACTTCCTTGAGGGACTCCTGCATGTATTGGTCTTGATCTTGAAGACACTTCTTCTTTACAGACTGAGAAAGTTCTATTACGAAGATAAGAATGAATTAGATGTGCCATGTGGGGAGGAAAATTGTAATTAATCAGCCTGTAAAGGAGCCCCTCGTGCCAGACTGAGTCGATTGCACGTGTGATGTCCAGGAATAGTGAAACAACAAACTGCCTGTCACTGGGAGGTCGATTGACTTCAAAAAATCGATTTTTTACCAATATTTAAAATTTAAATATAGCAGCTACTAATGATTAGAATAAATTGAAATTTGGTGTGATTATAGTTCAAGCATTTGTGCATTTAACTACTACATAATAATTAAATTACATTCACAGAATTCCATGCAAAAGGGGCATAAAGCACACTATGTATCCTGAAAAAAAATTTCACTCTTCATACTTCAGGTACACTTTTCTTGTAGGATTTTGAAGCTACAGGCACCAAATTTTTATATGAATAACATAAAGCATAGCTTGACATCGCCGGTTAAACATTAATCCTATGTAGTTTGTATTTTGCATATAAAAAATTATTTAATTCTGTATAGGAAAAAACATGGTAATATTTTTAAGCATTAAAATTTTTTTTCTCCACATTATAGCTCTGATTCATAAAAGCTTTAACCGGCTGTACTCAACAAACATAGATAAATAAGCACTAAAAATTTGATATCAATATCTCTTATAGTTTTTGAGAAATGTGTACCTGAAGTGTGAAAAATCAAGGTTTCGGGAAATTGCGATCAAAGTTGAAGTACCATTCTTTTCAAATTACACATACTTTCAGAACAGGCCTGCTCCATATTCCTGCTCACTTAAGTTTTTCTCATCTTTTCTTTTCCTTTTCTTAGTTCTAGCTTTATTTTCAAGCAACTGAACTGCCCTTTTTGCCTCTGAGAGTCGACATGTATCTTTTTTTATGCAGGCTTCCTTCATATTCTGACTAACTTTTATACCCATTTTTTCCATCACTGTAAGTCTACCACTGCAGCCATCATTATAACAAATAACACTATCATATACACCTATTTTTAAAGTTTTTGGCCCAACATGTACAGTTTTTGGAATTCTTTCCCATATTATATGATGGAAGCTTTCATTCGGATTTTGGGTTCGACCATGCAAGCACTTTTTAAGTAACTCATCTTGAGAAAGTTCCCTAAATACTGGCTTGATTGCCAAAAGAACCTCCTCAGGAAGAGAATGTTTATGTTTATAAATTTCTTTTCTAATTTGAGCTCTTTGAAAGCCACACCATGAATCTTCGCCTTTAGGACACAAGCCATGCTGTGGGTTACTATCAGTAGATAATTTGTGAAAATAAATAGCCCAAATAGCTTGTTTCATTTCAACAATGGTCTTACCTGTATTCCTCCTGATAGCTAGTCCATAATACTGCTGGAGGAGGTCAATGTCAGTGTCTGTCAGTCTCCCACGACCTGCAAGTGGTTTGCCATCTAGAAGAATCTTTCCCTTTATACTAGATTTTAATTTCCTAAGTTTTGAACCCATTCTTTTTTGCACATGTCCTACACATTCCAATTTATTAATTATAACTTCTTTACCATAAACATTGCTTTGTTTCACTTTCTGAAATCCTTTAGAATCCCCATCCCCAAGATAATTCACATATCTCACTCCATAGCGACTGACAGAACGACTGAAAATTTCCAGCACTCCAGCAGCTTCCATCCCCCCACTAAAGCCTACATAATTAATGGTACAGTCATGTTCCTTGAAATTTTTATCTCCATGACAAGTGCTGCAATATTTTGAGAGGCACTCAACATCCAACACTTTACCTGAGTCGACAGAAGTAGCTGTGACAACACCATTTAGAGAAGTATGGCCACGTTTTTGCCAAGTGCCATCAAATGCAGCAGTCAAATTTGTATCATTTTCATTTTCATTCACCATCTCTTTTACTGCACCAGCCATTGATTCCAGTGCTACTTCACTGACACATTTGTAAATTAATTCTACACATGAGTTTATTTTTGATGGAGGTGGTGGCAAATCCATTATTCCACAAAAAGTCTGGGCAGCAGAGATTCCCTTACCAATACATCTTAGGGCATAGACTAACCTTACATTGACTTCAAAACAGGAACCTATGAAAGGTGAAGTCATAGAGTAGTTCTTATTGCTACAAGAATCACATGCAACACATAATTTAGATGCTAAACCTTTTCTACTATTTGATTCTTCACTTACCCTAATGGTATTTTCACTGTCACAATACTTACATTTAGTACTTTTCCTGAGTAGCTCAGATAGTAAATCTAACTTAACAATAATGTAACCATTTGTATACTCATCTTCCAGCACAAATTCGTCGTCGGTTTTCACAGGGAGAGATTTTAATTTATTCTCAGAGCAGCTCACAGAGGCATTTGAAGTGCTGGGCTTTGCAACATCACCTTTACTTACCTGATTTTTACACTTTTTCACACACGTCTTACCATAAAACTTTCCCTTTCCAAATGCCTTAACTCTCCCCATGATATTCAACACCACAGCACACGAAAAATTAAGAAATATTCACAAAACCTTTACAGAAAAATCAACACATGCAAACCACGTGTTGGCGTAAAGCAATAAACAAAGAAGCCGGAAGTTGGCCATAGAGAAACAAACAGAGTAAAGCACAGGGAAGCAGAATGACCAACACGTAGGCCAAAATTTACCGCATGTTTCTAGGTGGGTTTGTTCAGAAATTCCAAGCTTTGGAAGTATGCAGAGCAAAATGTGTATGCAGTGCCTCAGGAAGTGGGCGTGCCCTAGCGCCGCCATCTTTAAATCTCTGGATTAAAGGGCTTTAATGCCAACTGATACCCATGTTATATATATCATTTTAAAGCTGAAGAATTATATTTTTTTTTAACATTAAAAACAAAAAATCGATTTTTTGAAGTCAATCGACCTCCCAGTGCCCTTAAAGCCCTTAATGATGTCATCCACCAGTCGAAGTAGTTGGTGTATGGTGGAGTGCCGCCGGCGGAAACCAAACTGTTCTGGCCTAAGTAGCTGGTTGGTGTCTAGGGTGGTTTGAATCCTAGCTTGTACTATCTTCTCGAAGATTTTGCTAATAGATGGAAGCAAGCTTATTGGCCGATAGCCTTCAGGTGAAGAAATATCCTTCCTGGTTTCGGCAAGGTGATGATTTTGGCATGCTTCCATGCCTTTGGGAAGTACGCCAGATGTAGTAGGGCGTTGAAGAGGTGTACAAGTAGGTCCATCCAGTTTTGTGGTAAGGCCTGTAGAGCTGCATAGTGTATATTGTCATACCCTGATGCCTTATATGGAGCCACAGATGAAACGAAATGTAGCACTTCCACTTTGTTAGTCGGGGTTACAGCTTCTGGCAGAAAAGGCCTGGACAAGAACTCCGTGACCTGCTCCTCGACGTGACGTCTAAGATCCGTGTCACAAGTGTCGGCTGGATGGAAAGTTTTTTCCATAAATTCGGCCATTAATTCCACCTTTTCTCTGGCTGATTGGGCTATTCGATTTCCTTGGCGAAGGGGTTTGTCCTGGACGGGTAAACGAAGTAATGCCTTGGACATGTGCCAAAGGGATTTGTCCTCCGTGTCGAGCGAAGATAGCTTTCGCTCCCATTGGTCATTAAGATGTTCAGCAAGCTCAGGACACGTTGAAGTCTATTAAACTCCCATCGATCCAGGGGGCAACCAGAGTGTTGAGCTCGGCGACGTGCTCGGTTCTTTGCCGCAATCAGCTCTCGAAGATGGCGAGGCAATTTCTTAACTGCCTGAGCTGGGCCTCGGCTTGGTGGTGTTGCCTGTGCTATGGCTGCAGCTATAGAAGTATTGATGTTTTGAACCAGCGTGTCTACATCTTGTACTGTAGTGCATAGTTCTATTGTCGCTGGTATCTCAGCCATTATGTTTTGGAATTCTTGCCAGTTAACTCTCCTTGGAGAGGAAATTAGTCGTTGTGGTTTGTAGTTTGGCCTGGTATGAAATAAAAGTAGCAGGGGGTAGTGATCAGAAGAAAGTTCAGGCACTGAGTAAAGTTGTGGATGCAGGGTTGTGTTCTTAATTAGGGCTATATCCAGCCAATCTGAGGGTCGACGACCCCCATAGTCCATTGTGGGCGAGGATGGCGAGAGTACCACTATGTTGTTTGTGAGGACGTAGCGTTCCAAAGTTCTACCCCGAAGATTGAGCACCATGGACTTCCAAGCTGGGCTTTTCGCATTATGATCCCCCATGGCGATGGTTGCCGTGTTGCTGTCGAACAATACATCCAACTCCGTGTTAAGGATGGGACGACGAGGGGGGATGTAGACTGAAAAGAGTCTAACTGGCCCTTTGTTGGTTTCCACTTGAATTCCAGTGGTTTCCAAGTTGTTAGTTGGGGTAGTGAACAGCTGGTGATGATGTATGCTACGCCTCACATATATGGCAGTTCCTCCATAGCCATCGCCTCTATCTGTCCTGTAGCAAAGCATACCTGGAATGGTAGCTTTGTTTGATGGAATTTAGTGAGTTTCCTGCACCAGAAGGACATCAATTCCCTTGGAGGCCACAAAATTGGTTGTTTCTCTGTTTGTACCTTATGCCATTTGCATTCCAGGAACAAACTTTGAGAGATTGAATATTCAATCTTCCGTCCTGTCTAGCACCCATGATGGATAGTAAAGGCGAGGACTGTGTGGACGAAGATGGTATACGGGTGTATGTGATGTGGCCTTGCTCTGAGAGCTTCAGCAAGGAATGCTGCAAAATCAGGCTGTAGCTCTATCGGGATTTGCCTCATAGTGTTGAGGAAAGCCTCATCAGGAACGGTTGGAAGTCTAGAGTTATGCTGATGTTGCTGAGGAACTGTAGTTGGCTGCTGTTTTTGTTGGCGTGGTGCTACAACTGTAGTTGACTGCTGTTGTTGCTGTCGAAGTGCTCGTTGCTGTGCCACTCTCTGTTGGGCAGGTTGTTGTGCCCTAGTTGTTGTGGCCGAGTTGGCAAGTGGCAAGTTGGATGATGGAACTGCTTGCATCTGTGTCTGTGGTGGTGCAACAGTAGGTGGAGCAGACTGTGCCTCTTGCTGTCCTGTAGTGGCCGCTGCATAACTTGGAAAAGTTATGGGGGTTTTGCTGGGCAGTCCGGGCCATCTTGCACCGGTGAAGGCCTCTCTTGGCAGTTCCGAGTTATGTGGAACTCGAGGTCGGGCGTTGTACTTGGACATGTGTCCTTCTTTGTTTGACATTAGCTCTAAACGAGCTTCGTGCCACACCGGACACTTGGCATAGCGACAAGAGTGGGAATCCCCACAATTGCAGCATCTTGGCGTCGAACCTGGTATACCCAGCCTCTGGCAGTTCACTCTTCTGTAACCTGTCTCGCCACAGAAAGCACAAACTGGTAGCAGCAGACAGGCAGCAGCATTGTGTGTAAATTGCTGGCAGTTCGTACATTGCTGAGGTCTTGGTGGTGGTTTAAATGTTTCCACCCTGATGATGGCGTGAAACATGTGCGTCTCTTTAAAGATGTTGCGCACATTCTCTGTTTTCTTCAGGGCAACTCTGAAGTGAGGCAGTGGTTGAGGTTTTGGACCTCTGGTGGTCAACTGGGCAACACGTTCCGCCGTGTACCCTTTGCTTGTTAGCAACTCCTTGACCTCATCTACGGTAATAAATACCGGAATGTCCTTCAAGGTCACATGAAGGAAGCGGTCTTCAGGAAGGAGTGTAGTTACACCCTCGATTTGGTTTTGTTCGAGGTGCTTACGTAAATGACGGTGATCGTCCGGCGATGTAGGGATCAAGGCCACTGTACCTCGTAGATTTCTGAGGCTGTAGTTGACCTTGTCCGCTGGGACGGAGCTCAAAATTTTCCTGGCATCTGCTGGGTTGCGCAGGAAGTTTGGTGTGGGACGCTTTATTCTCTGTTGCTGTTGTTGCGCAATATTTGGTGTTTCGTTGGGATTTGAGCTTGCAGCTGGAGTAGCATCGCTCTCATCAATGCTCTCTGGAGCAGGATCTTGTGTAGACGTAGTGGCCAGAGCCTTGTATTGATTGGCAGTGGTCACTGGAGCGTCTGAGGTAACTGGAGAGGATATGTTCCTCTTTCTTTTGGGCTGGACAGTCTGCCATTGCAGTGACTTTATTGCCAGCTCATGATGTGAGAGGTAACTATCAATGGCGTCTACACGCGCTTTATGCGCAGCCATTGTCCTGTGTTGATGCGTGAGGTCATTTCTGGGCACATCCTCCCTTGACATCATTTCCAGAAGCTGGGTGTCCGCCTGAGCAATATAAGCCTGTCTGGCTTTACGCTCGTTAATCAGCGTAGCACGGGCGGTGTCTTCAAACGGCAGAGTCGGCTCCGTAATTAGTTCCTGGCCGAGAAAAGAAGTAATGTTACCTCCTTCGAGGTAGTAAAGGGTGGTATTCATGCCGGATGCGATAGTCAGGGGACAGGCCAAAGTCGTCATAAACGTTCAGTTTGGTGAGCGCTGTTAGACTCGAGTTACAGAGGGTCGGACCAAAAGGCGCCTTATAAGTTTAAAAAACTGATGGCTAAGCCTTGTAACTCTACCCACCGGTAGAAGGAAGCTTTGATGTGCTTTAAAAGCACAAAAGTATTTTGGGAACAAGGTCAATTAGTGCAGAAATATTGCACCAATCGGTCGAAAGATTGCAAAGACCAATAACACTTCTGGCTGATGCAATAGAAGCACGATGTTTCTTCATCCAATTACGTTCCCTTCTCTGATTCACCTTTGAATAACGCAGAATGTATAGGCGCTGATATTACGAATACTACCCGCCACTCGTAGGGGGGTCGTTAAGGGGTTATCCTCCCTATGGGAGGCGCCCTTGACTATTTCCATACGGGGTTATAAACCCTTACTGGCACAGGGATTTTTGTAGTAGAAAGATGGTGGTTAGATGGTGGGTTTTTTATTATGATGGGGTTATAATGAATTATGAATGAATGTTGTTGTTTGTTTTTTTTTATCATGGTTTTGGGCCGATTTTAATCGGTCAGGGATTTGTCAATACAAGTCTGGGGCGTTTATATGTTTCACCGGGGTCTATGTCGTACTCCCCAAGTCCACATATTAGCTCATTGAAGCTGCCTGGCAGTTGAGCATAAAATTTGTTAGCGAGGCTCTTGATGCGTTCTAAGAGCGTTGGGAATCTCAGGTCAGCGTGGATGTTTGCATTGGGGATGTACCAGTCGGCTCCTACTGATGTTCTCAGGTATCTGTTCTGTAATACCTGTAGTGGGTATAAGTTGGTCTTCGCTGAAGCGCCCCAGACTTGGCAGGCATATGTTAGTGCAGGCCTTATCACTTGCTTGTAGATAAGGATTTTGTTCCTCAGTGACATAGGAGAATTCTTATTATATAATGGGTACAGCATCCCCATTCTTTTGTTTATTTTGTTGGCTAGTGTTGAGATATGCGCCTTCTACGTCAGACGCATATCTAGAAGTACTCCTAAATATGTTGCTTCCGTGGACCAAGGAACTATTTCACCCGCCAGGCGAAGATCGTCCACATCTAGGAGAGGACGTCTGGTGAAGGTGACGGCTTTAGACTTGTTGGCATTTATCTTAAGTCGCCACGCTGTGAACCATGCTGTAAGCATATCAGCGTAGCGTTGAAGTCTTTTTACTGCAATCAGATGATGGGATGATGAAGTTGTGATTGCAGTGTCGTCGGCAAATAGGTAGAGGTTGCAGCCCTGGAGACGAGGAAGTGTATTTATGTATGTTAGAAATAGCAGGGGGCCCAGAACACTGCCTTGGGGTACCCCTGCGTTGATGTAGAATGTATGGGATTGGATGCTGTCCTTCTTTACTATGAAAGTTCTGTTGGATAGAAAATTATGTATTAGATGGACCAGGTATGGCGGTGTGTCATAGTTTATCAGTCTGTGGATGAGGCCTTCATGCCATACTGTATCAAATGCACGGGAAATATCCAGAAACAGGGCTGCAACATAATGCCGGTTATTAAAGCTGGTTATCACTTGGTCCACGAGGCGAAGAAGTTGGTGGGTTGTGGAATGATTCCGCCGAAAACCAAATTGTTCCGGGCGAAGAATATTGTGTCTGTCAAGCATGGCCTGTAGGCGCTTTTGGATGACCTTTTCAAACAGCTTGCTGATGGCTGGTAGGCTGATAGGTCTATAGTTGCCTGGATCTTTGGCATCTTTTCCCGGTTTTGGCAGGGTGATGATGTGCGCATGTTTCCATGCAGCCGGGAAGTGTGCAAGACGAAGCAAGCTGTTGAAGAGATGAACTAGTAGAGTCATCCAGTCAGGTGGGAGCGCTTTGAAGGCTGCGTAGGGAAGGGTGTCATTACCCGCAGCTTTGTATGGCCGGACAGAGGCTAATAAACTCCTAACTTCCTCAACAGTAGTGAGGGATACTTCTTCCTCATCAGGGGGTGCTGCTAGAAAGTTACGCACCACTGTCACAACTTCTTCTGCAATCTCGGCGTCAAGAGGTTCTGCCGGATGAAAGGTGGAGGCTAGATGTTCTGCCATCAAGTCAACCTTCTCCCTAGTGGATTGGGCAAGTCTTCTGCCGTCACTGAGAGGTGGATCAGAAGTGGGAACTCGTAGTATGGCCTTGGACATTCTCCAGAGGGAAGAATCTTCCGTATCCAGAGTGCCCAGGCGACGTTCCCATTCTTCGTTGATATGGTCGTTAAGTTCCATTTTGAGAATGGACTGTAATCTGTTCCACTCTCTCTTGTCCATCGGGTCACGCGTGAGTTGGTACTTGCGTCGTGCCCTGTTCTTAGCCGCGATGAGCTGGCGAAGTTCATGAGGGAGAGGTTTTTGGTTGCTTATGAAGTGACGCCGAGGAGGTGTAGCCTCTGTCATAGCTGTGACCATGGTGGTAGTAATGTTAGCCGCAAGATGGTCTGCGTCCCTGGTATTATGGCATGGAAGTAGGATGGCTGGTTGTTCTGCCATTAGTGTGGTGTATTTGCTCCAGTTCGTCCGCCTAGGATTTAGTGTGTTTGGAGGGCCTTTGACAGTAGGCCTTACCCTGAATATAAGCAGCACCGGGTAATGATCCGAAGAGAGCTCTGGGAGAGAAAATAGAGTCGGATGCGTGCGGATGTTCTTTAGGACTGCAATATCCAGCCAATCTGGCGGGCGTCGGTCGCCATGGGTAATGGTAGGCGACGCTGGAGCTAAAACAATGAGTCCTCTACGATCTAGGTAACTTTCAAGTACCATTCCACGATGATTCCTGATCGTAGAGTTCCATATCTGGTTTTTGGCGTTATAGTCACCCATAGCTATAGTGGGTGTATCGGCGATAAATACAGCATCCAAGTCCTGGTGACTGATGGGTCGCCCTGGTGGAATATATATAGAGTATATATTTAGGAGCCCTCTATTCGTAGCCACTTGGATGCCTGTCCCTTCCAGGCCATAATTGGTTTCAAGGTGTAGGCGATGGTGCCGGATGTAGCGACTAATATAAATGGCGGTTCCACCAAATCCATCGTCACGGTCACTTCTGTGCCTGGAATCGTGGCTTTTAGATTCCCAGATAGATGGGTCTCTTGGACCAGTAGGACATTGATTTTGTTTACTGCAAGAAAGTTTTTAACTTCTTGCAGCTTGCCACGAATGCCGTTTGCGTTCCATGAGCAGATCTTAAGCCCGAGGATGTTGGTAATTGCTTCATTCCTGTCTGCCATACTGGGACATGAAGGTGAAGACGGTGAATACCAGTACTGTCTCAGATGCAATTGAAGCTGGCCTCTGAGCAAGGGCCTCGGCTAGAACTGTGGCAAAGTCCGCCTGAAGATGTAATGGGATCTTTGCCATTAAATTCAGGAAACGTTCATCAGGTATTAACGCGATGTTCTGCGTTGTTTGAGGTGATGGTGGTGGATAGGCCAATAGGCGTTTCTGTGCAGGCTGCCGAGGTGGGAGTGGCTTGCTTTGCACTACCGCTATTGGTGCTCTCCTTGGAGCAGGAGTATTTATACTCGTAGCACCTGTTACTCTTGCAGTTTGCTGCGGTGGAGCAGTTGTTGGTACAGGCGATACAGCTGGAACCATTTGCTCCGAAGTTGGTGTTGTCGGCATGTTGGCTGGTGGCACGGATGGTGTGGGCCCAGTTGTTAGGGCTGCAGCATAGTTCTCATGCCGTATACGTTCTACAGGCCCCAGTCCTGGGAAGCGGGCACCTCTAAATGCTTCCTTGGGGAGACCTAAGGGGTTTCCACTCCTTGGTGCAGCGTCGAAACGGGTACGTTGCCCATTTTTGTTTAACTGCATTTCAACTCTGGCCTCCTGCCAGACGGGGCATTTTGCATATCTGCAAGAGTGGTCGCCCCCACAGTTAAAGCAGGTTGGTTTGGTTCCCTGCACTCCTGGACGTTGGCAGTCAGAACGTTTATGACCTGACTCGCCACAGAACGAGCATACTGGCCTCAGTCGACATCCAGCTGCACTGTGCTGGAACTGCTGGCAGTTGGTGCATTGTAGAGGCTTAGCAGGTGGCCGATAGGGTTCCACTCGAATCAAGGCGTTAAACATTTTATTCTCCTTGTAGATGTCATTTGAGTGGGCCTCCTTCTTAAGAGCCACGCGAAAGTGTGGTAGAAGCTGTGGTGGTTGTGTACGATTTGAGCGTAGTTGCCCAACTCGCTCTACGGGGTAACCCTTATCCTTGAGAAATGTAGCGACCTCTGCCTCTGTGATATACATGGGCAGGTCCTTCAGGGTTACGTACATGAGTTTCTGGTCGGGCAGTAGGGTTGTTAGGTACTGCACCGAACCATCGCTGAGAATTTTCCTGATTTTACGATGATCATCAGGAGTTGCAGGCATAAGGGCTATTGTGCCACTCATATTCCTGACGGTAAACACCACTTCAGGATGTTGCGTATTAATGAAGGTGGTTATCTCATGGACCTTCATTGGGTCCCGGAGGAAGATGGGAGTGGTCCTGTGTGATTTTTGTGGTGTTACAGGTTGCGTAACACTCACCTCTGCGCTATCAGAGGTGTCCATGCTAGGCTCAACTTGAGCAGGAGCCTGTGCGTCAGTAGCGCCTTGATTGATGTTGGCCAATGCTTGGAACCTGTTTGATGACTTAACAGGCTGTTTCGTAGAGGGCCCTGTGTTTCTTTTCCTCTTTGAGGTGGCAGTTTGCCACTGTTGTTCATGGCATGAGCTAGCATTCTCATGCTGCTTCAAGTACATATCTATGGCCTCCATACGCAGCTTATGTGCGACCATAGTTTTGTAAATTGTTGTAAGATCACCTCGAGGCACATTATCGTTAGATAGACCGTGCAAAAGATGGTGATCGGCCTGCGCAACTTATAGTTTACGTGCCTTCTTTTCCTTAACCAGGATATCATATAACTCAGGTGAAAGCGGAGTTGTAGGGTTTATAATAAACGGCTGATCAAGGAACAGCTGTAGGTTGCCACCTTGGACGTAGTACACAACAGTGTCGTCTTGGACTGGAGCTTTTAATCCAGCTGGCTGAGGTGCTGGGGAAGTTACATGGCTGGAAGATGGTGTGGCCATATCTGCAATGGATGGGGAAAAGTCCATGGACAGTCCGAGTTCGTCAAGTTATAGCGAGCGCCAATTAAACACAGATAGCAGAGGGCCAGGACCAAAAGGCGCCTTACCAGTCTTTTGACTGATGGCTAAAGCCTTGCTATCTTACCCGCCGGTCAGTTAGATGGATAAGTGTGTGCTATAGAAGCACAAAAACAGTCTTGGTGTGGGGTCAATTTGGTGATGATGTTGTTGACCAATTGGCGAGACGAATATAACAGCCAATCACCAGGCTGCCTTGAAAGTCGATCAGTAAAATAAATACCGCGAACCAGAGCTGATCCACACTGATTCGCAGGAGAATCAGAGTCTTCTATCACTGGCGCCAATCACGGCGCAGCAGGAGCAAATACAAAATCACGTCCTTACTCTACGAGGTCTGGAACGCGACTGAATACTACCCTTTTTTTTATTTTATTTTTTAAGGGGAGACAGAAGTAGAGTTGGCAGGATAAAGAGTTGGCTTATTTCGCCGGGAGTACGGGATGAATCAGGATTACAAGGGGAGGCTTGGAGGGGTATGTTGTCGTGACCGGGTCCCGCTTAGCACCCCGGATAGTGCGGTTTTGCTGGCCACATGCTAAGCTATTAGCATGTGGGTACGTTGTGGGTCCGGGTGGTACCCATACCGGAGTCTGGGTAACACCGCGGGGAATGCGGTGTGTTGTAGACTGCGTGTTCTTGATTGTGGTATTTTTCGTGCTTGTGTAAGTCGGCGTTGTCTGCGATGGTTGCTGTGAGTGGTGTAGGCGGCGGTGTTGGTTGACAGCTGTAGCTAATTGTACTTGTGAAGATCGGCGTTGTCTGCGATGGTTGCTGTGGGTGGCGTGGGCGGCGGTGTTGGTTGTCAGCAGTGTTGATGTGTGTGCGTGGTGAAGTTTGTTGCGGCCAGTCAGTTCTGTGTTGTTGTTGTTCTGTAGTTTGTTACTTGTCTTCTTGCTTCCGGTTTGGGAACATGTAGGGCATGAGGTCGTCCGTGGTGATTCCTGAGTTGCTGCAGAGTTTGTACCGGCACTTACGGGTGCATGGTTGGTTGCCGTGGTGGGCGTAGCCGCCACGGTGGAAGAGTGACAGTTGCTCCGGAGTCAGTTGGCGTAGTGAAGTTGGTGCAGCTCCCTGGTGTGGTTGTACCAGAGTTGGTTTTGAAGGTGTAGCTGGCTGATAAGATGGTTCCGTCGGTGGTGTGGATGGCGCGGTAGGTTGGTGAGATTGTTGCTCGTAGTGCTGCCCGATGTTGAGTGGTGGTGGTGGTGAGGTCTGAGTACTTGCTTCGTGTGTGGTAGTCGATGGTTGGTTTTCTATTCTGTGGAGTTTTCGTTGTATGGATGCCAGTAGTTCAGAGTTGTCGAGTTCTGTGGTTGCGGTGCGGAGTTCTTCTAACAGTTTTGCCGCGGCATTAAAGCCAGTGGTGTGGTGTATCAGTTGTCTTGAGATTCGTGCATGTTCTATGCGTTGTGTTCTGCGTAGTGAGTTGGTTCTCTTGTTGATCTTCTGTACGTCTTGCTGTAGCGATGTGAGTTTGTTGGTTGTAGTGTTGTGATGCTCATGTACGGCAGTAGAGGCGTCATGAAGTTGGGTCTTGATGGTGTGGTTGCAGTTAGTGATGATGGTCACTGCATTTGTCAGTTGGTGCAAGGCTTCTTCTAGTTTGTCTAGTCGCGTGTTGAGGCTTTGAACCGCCTGGCGGATGTCCTCGGCCTCGATTCTGGGCAGTGGCGTTGTGGTGGCAGTGGCGTACGTCTGGTTGGGTTGTGATGTCGATGCTGTAGTACTGGTAGGAACTGGTCTGCTGTAGGGCTGTGTAGCTGCGCTGGCTGGTGCTGGTTGAAGGGCCGGAGCCCTAGGGTAATGGGGGCACTGCGCTTGACCGGTGAAATGGCCTGTGCCATTGCAGGTAGCGCAGTACCGGCGGCGACGGCGGAGGTCGTGGTTGGTGCATTCACTGGTGAGGCGGTAGGTCCCACAGTAATGGCACCGAGGTGCGGCGCTGCAGGTGGTTGCGTCGTGCCCATATCTGCAACATCTGCGGCAGGGCACTTGTCGTGAAGATCTAGAGGGCTCAGCAGGCAGGCGCCGTCCGAGTAACGGCAAGCCGGTCCTTAAAGCGGCTTCTCGGTCTGCTGAGTCAGCGAAGATGATCCTGGCCATGTGCGTTGGTCCTTGGGAAGTGACGATGCGGATGGCCCTCATTGCTGATGGCCACTGGTGTTGTGCTGTGCTGAGTAGATGCCTCGCTGGGAAGTCGCGAGGAACTCCACGGATAATAACACTGGCTCCCGAAGGGGGGCCAGTGTGTTCAGACGGCGGTGGTGTGTTGGCCGGGTGAAGTTCTGAGGAACTTAACGTTGGCCGGGTGAATAGAGAATGGAGTGTGTCACAAGAGGGAATCCACCGTGGTGGAGCCTCTAGACTAATGCCATACCAGGACAAGTCCTTTACTGGCTCTATTATACATATTAAATGGGACTGTGGTAAAACGGTGGATATTTGATGGGGATTGATTGGTTGAGAGATATAGAGATTGTTGTTGTGTTGTTTTTTAAGTGTGTTGACGTTTGCGTCTAATTATTGCCAAGTATGAGTCTGGGGCGTTTGTAGGTTTCCCCGGGGTCAAGGTCGTATTCCCCGAGGCCACGGATCAGGGCATTGAAGCTTTGTGGCAAGGCATTGTAGAAGTTGCGGGAGAGAGATAAGATGTAGTCCGTGAGAGTGGGGATAGATAGGTCTCGGTGGATGTCCTTGTTGGGAATATACCATTCTGCATCAGTAGAAATGCGCAGATAAGGATTTTGAAGTGTTTGTAGTCTCTGGAGATGAGAAGCAGCTGCAATGCCCCAGACTTGGCAACCGTAGGTCAAAGCTGGTCGGAGAATTTGTTTGTACAGTAGAAGTTTGTTAGGAAGTGACATTGCTGATTTACGGTTATAAAGAGGGTACAGCATAGCCATCCTTCGATTTATTTTGTTTGTGAGGTCTTCTATGTGTGGCTTCCAGGTGAGTTTGTGGTCTAGTATAACTCCAAGGTACTTGGCTCTGTTGGACCAGTGAACTCTACCACCGGCTACTTGGAGTTCAGGAGGATCTGCCTGCACCACTCGCCTGGTGAAGGTGACTGCCTGTGACTTGGTGGGGTTAATTTTCAGGCGCCAGGCGGAAAACCATGCTGTTAAAGAGTCGGCATATCGTTGCAGCCTGTTTGCTGCTACTGTATGTTTAGTAGAGGCAGTGGCAATGGCGGTGTCGTCTGCAAACTGGTAGAGGGTACATCCAGGGTATGATGGCAAGGAATTTATGTATACCAAGAACAGTAGCGGCCCGAGAACACTTCCCTGGGGAACTCCTGCATGGATGGGTCGAGAAATGGAGAATACATCTTCTTTGCAGACGGAAAAGGTTCTATTATGCAGATAGGAATGGAGAAGATGAACAATATGAGTAGGAATGTTGTAGTGGATAAGTCGGTAGCTCGTGCCAGACAGAATCAAAAGCTCGTGTGAGGTCCAGGAAGAGGGAGACCACAAATTGTCGGTTGTTAAAACCTTTGATAACCTCGTCCACCAGCCGAAGGAGTTGGTGAGTGGTGGAATGTTTTCTACGGAAACCAAACTGCTCCGATCTGAGGATCTGATGGGTATCCAGGTAGTTTTGGAGGCGTGCCTGTACAATCTTCTCAAATACCTTGCTTAGAGAAGGCAGTAAGCTGATGGGTCGATAACCGTCAGGGGAGGAAGTGTCTTTCCCTGGTTTTGGCAGCGTAATCATCTTGGCATGTTTCCAGGCCTGTGGAAAGTACGCCAGTTGGAGAATGGCGTTAAATAAATGTACGAGTAGGGCCAACCACTGCTGTGGTAGGGCCTTAAGAGCTGCATATGGTATGTTGTCGAACCCGGAAGCTTTGTATGGGGCGACAGTGGATAGAAGAGTTCGAACTTCTGTTTCAGTGGTTTGTGTTATATCCTCTGGCAGGATGGGCCGGGAGAGAAAGTTAGAGACGTGGTCCTCTACTTGACGCCGGAGATCCAGGTCACAGGTGTCTGCTGGATGGAAGGTCTGTTCTAAGTATTCAGCCATTAGTTCCACCTTCTCACGGGCTGATTGTGCAAGGCGAGTGCCGTGGCGAATGGGTTTGTCCTGTGTGGGCAAACGGAGCAAGGCTTTGGACATCCGCCAAAGTGACTGGTCTTCAGTGTCGAGCGCACATAATTTGCGTTCCCAGTCTTCATTGATGTGATCTGCCAGTTCTATTTTTAACACTCGTTGCAGTCGATTATATTCTCTCCTATCGAGAGGACAACCAGTGTGTTGAGCTCGTCGGCGTGCTCTATTTTTGGCTGCGATCAAGTCACGAAGGTGACGAGGTAACTTCTTGACCGCTTGAGCTGGTCCTCGGCTAGGTGGAGTGGCCTGAGTGATGGCTGTATTAATGGATGTAGTAAAGTGGTGCACCAATGAGTCCACAGCTTGTACCGTAGTGCACGGTTCTATAATTGCCGGTAGTTCGGCCATTATGCCGGTGTATGCCTTCCAATCGACGCGACTGGGAGATGGAAAGAGGCGCTGAGGTTTGTAGTTCGGTTTGGTGTGGAAGATCATTAACAGGGGGTAATGGTCTGACGACAGTTCTGGTAGGGAGAAAATTTGTGGGTGTAAAGTTGTGTTCTTGACCAGGGCGATGTCCAGCCAATCAGGGGGACGACGACCTCCGTAGAACATGGTGGGGGATGATGGTGAAAGAACCACTATGTTGTGTGTGAGCACGTATCGTTCCAGTGTTCTACCCCGACTGGTGAGAACTGTAGAATTCCAAGCAGGACTTTTTGCGTTATAATCGCCCAGGGCGATGGTGGCCACGTTGCTGGAAAATAAGACGTCCAACTCCTGGTCGAGGATGGGACGACCAGGGGGAATGTAGACGGAAAAAAGTCTTATTGGCCCTTTGTTTGTCTCTACTTGGATTCCAGTGCTTTCCAGGTTTGTAGTCGGAGTAGTGAAGAGATGGTGATGAACAACATTACGCCTCACATATACGGCAGTTCCTCCATAGCCATCGCCTCTATCTGATCTGTAGCACAACATACCAGGAATGGTAGCTTTGTTGGATGGAATTAGGTGCGTCTCCTGCACCAGCAGCACGTCAATTCCCTTAGAGGCCACAAAATTGGTAGTTTCTCTTAGTTTGAACCTTATGCCATTAGCATTCCAGGAACAAACTTTGAGAGACTGTATATTCAGTCTTCCATCCTGTCTAGCAGCCATGATGAATAGTAAAGGTCAGGACTGTGTGCACGAAGATGGTGTAGGGATGAATATGTTGTGGCCTTGCTCTGAGAGCTTCAGCAAGGAAAGCTGCAAAGTCCGGCTGTAGTTCTATGGGGATTTGCCTCATAGTATTCAGAAAGGCCTCATCAGGCACGGTTTGAAGCGTAGTGCTTTGCTGATTGTGCTGAGGTGGTGTAGTTGGCTGCTGTTTTTGCTGGGGAGGAGCTACACCTGTAGTTGACTGCTGTTGTTGCTGTCGAGGTGCTCTCTGCCGTGTCATTCTCTGTTGGGCAGGTTGCTGTGCCCTAATGGTTGTTGCCGCGTTTGTAGGTGGCATGTTGGATGTTGTCACTGTTTGCCTCTGTGGTTGTGGTGGCGTGACAGTAGTTGGAGCTGGCTGTGGCTCTTGTTGAGCTGTAGTGGCCGCTGCATAACTTGGAAACGTTATGGGGGTCTTGCTAGGTAGTCCGGGCCATCTAGCACCGGTGAAGGCCTCTCGTGGCAGTTCCAGATTATGTGGAACGCGAGGTCGGGCGTTGTACTTAGACATATGTCCCTGCTTGTTTGCCATGAGCTCCATACGAGCTTCCTGCCACACCGGACACTTGGCATAACGGCATGAGTGGGAATCACCACAGTTACAACATCTTGGCTTCGAACCTGGTATAGCCAGCCTCTGACAGTTCACTCTTCTGTGACCTGTCTCGCCACAGAAAGCACAAACTGGTAGCAGCAGACAGCCAGCAGCATTGTGTGTAAATTGTTGGCAGTTTGTACACTGTTGAGGTCTTGGTGGGGGTTTGAAAGTTTCCACCCTGATGATGGCGTGAAACATGTGGGTCTCTTTGAAGATGTTGCGCACATTCTCTGTTTTCTTCAGGGCAACTCTGAAGTGAGGCAGTGGTTGAGGTTTTGGACCTCTGGTGGTCAACTGGGCAACACGTTCCACCGTGTACCCTTTGCTTGTTAGCAACTCCTTGACCTCATCTACGGTAATAAATACCGGGATGTCCTTCAAGGTCACATGAAGGAAGCGGTCCTCAGGAAGGAGTGTAGTTACACCCTCGATTTGGTTTTGCTCGAGGTGCTTTCGTAGGTGACGGTGATCGTCCGGCGATGTTGGAATCAAGGCTACAGTACCTCGTAGATTTCTGAGGCTGTAGTTCACCTTGTCCGCTGGGACTGAGTTCATAATTTTCCTGGCATCTTCTGGGTTGCGCAGGAAGATTGGTGTGGGGCGCTTTGATCTCTGTTGCTGTTGTTGTGCAAGATTTGGTGTTTCAGTGGGATTTGAGCTTACAGCTGGAGCAGAATCGCTCTCATCCATGTTCTCTGGAGCAGGATCTCGGGCCAGAGCCTGGTATTGATTGGCAGTGGTCACTGGAGCGTTTGAGGAAACTGGAGATGATACGTTCCTCTTTCTTTTGGGCTGGACAGTCTGCCATTGCATTGACTTTATTGCCAGCTCATGATGTGAGAGGTAACTATCAATGGCGTCTACACGCGCTCTATGCGCAGCCATTGTCCTGTATAGGATAGTGAGGTCATTTCTGGGGACATCCTCTCTTGGCATCGTTTCCAGAAGCTGGGTGTCAGCCTTAGTAATAAAAGCCTGTCTGGCTTTACGCTCGTTAATCAGCGTAGCACGGGTGGTGTCTTCAAGAGGCAGAGTCGGCTCTGTAATAAGTTTCTGGCCGAGAAAAGTAGTAATGTTACCTCCTTCGAGGTAGTAAAGGCTGGTATTCATGCCGGATGCGATAGTCAGGGTACAGGGCAAAGTCGTCATATAGGTCTAGTTTGGTGAGCGCTGTTAGGCTCGAGTTACAGAGGGCCGGACCAAAAGGCGCCTTATCAGTTTGAAAAACTGATGGCTAAGCCTTGTAACTCTACCCACCGGTAGAAGAAAGCTTTGATGCGCTTTAAAAGCACAAAAGTATTTTGGGACCAAGGTCAATTAGTGCAGAAATATTGCACCAATCGGTCGAACGATTATAAAGACCAATAATACTTCTGGCTGATGAGACGATCAGTAAAATAAATACCGCGAACCAGAGCTGATCCACCCTGATTCGCAGGAGAAGCAGAGTCTTCTATCACAGGCGCCAATCACGGCGCAGCAGGAGCAAACTCACAATCACGTCCTTCCTGTATGAAGTCTGGAACGCGACTGGCCGGGTGAATACTACCCGTACCGGTATATATATACTGTCCGCTAGTACGGACCTAGCAGAAAACACCAAGTCTATTCTGGAGGTGGTTCAACGCTCCGATGGAATCTGTGTTTCCTGAGTCGGCCGATCTCCAGCTTTAGAGCTTTAAGGTTTCCAGGAGGGACTGAACTGCAACCCGGCGTCCCGGTTCGGTGTGTTCTTCTCGGAGTGCATGTCTATTAATGCCCGGATAGTTTTCTCTGTGAAAGCAGTTGCAATTCAATTGTAGTAAGGGGACATTGCCACACATATTCTTTAGATCTGACCCTTAATGACAATCTGTGCACTCCATTTGCAGATACTCGTCTATGTTAATGAAGAAAAGAGAATAAAACATTGAAATTACAACATTATCCTTGAAGTCTTGAAATCTAACGCGGAATTCATTTCTTAATTCCGATACAATTTCTGCTTACTTATGAAAATTTTGATTACAGTTTTGTACGGCTGGCAAATGCAAAAACGTTGTTTTATTTGCGACTCGTTTCGCGTCATGAAATTAGTCAAGTCTTGGAGAATTAATTTCGTTCAGTTCTGTTGTAATATCTACCAGATAGGCAAACACAGCATCCATTCTGCATCTTTAAATTCAACAATAGGTCTGCCGTTCTCCTCCACAAATATTTGTACTTCCTTTTTTTTTTTTGAGCTCAAACACTCGCTTCAACAGTTGTCAACGGCTCAGCTATCTAGTTTCAGAATAATAAACAATGTCTTCCAATTCTGAATCAAGATTTTGTAAGAAATTTTGAAATGCTCTATGTCGCAAACCATGTGAGTGAACAAATTCACTACTTTTATAACAGCTTTCACAACACCATCTAAATGTAGGGATTTAACAGAAAGTTTTTTTCTTTTGTGTGTGTATTAAGCAGTGTTATTATTGTATTACAGAAATGTTTCCTAATATAAAGCGCGTCTCACCCTTAAAAGACAGTACACGTTAAATGGAGCGCAGTGTTGCAACATGTACTAGTTGCGAATCTTTCTCCGCGAGCGACTCGAGGTGGCCTGAGTCCCTGTACTTAGTCCTTCAATTGCTGCTTGACGAGACGGGCACTTTTAACTTTGGTATCCCTCCACGCCTTTGTTACTGTATGACCTAAATTTAAAAATGACTCGTCTGTATAAACAATTGATTTCCCCTGGTCCCTAAACCTTTTACGTCTTTTAGATATTTATGTCGCCATCTGATGATATCGATATCGTCTCTTTCTATTAATATGCACTTGTTACCCTTTCTTTCATATTCGAACCCCAAATCAGAGTGGCCCTTGAGAAATTTGGTAGGGTCTCATCACTGTTGAACTGTGACAAAATTATATTCAGCGTGGGTGGAATATTTGCAAACAGTAAAGAATGAACAATTCCCCGCACTCCACCTTGCACTATTCAATCATATTGCGTTAACCTAGCGTTTTGTGTAGTCCCGCCCTTTTTGTTTTGTTTTCTTTTTCGATGGCGTTCTTAGAAGTCCTTTCATTACTTCCTTTTTAATCCTATACACTACTGCTTCTGAACACTCAACAGCCTTAGCTGTTTCTTTTACTGCCTTAAACGCATTTTACTTCAAAAATAATCTAACACATTCATAATTATTTGGCGTTCCTTACTTCTTTATTTACCAACATATCGTCCCTTCCTAGCTTCACCCTCCATAACTACAAATATTTACAAAAATATTAAACAAATAACGCAATAACAGCTCACAGTTACACACACGGCTTCTTTCGAACTAATGTTAGTACTGCTCCTTATACTATCTTCTGTGTCAGGCCTGACGCTGAATAGATGAATACCTTTTGTTTGCCCTACTGGGTAAAAGAAAGAGGTTACTGCCTTTTGGTTTATTTTAAAAACTTTCTCCAACCTTCCTCAACATTTGTTCTCGCTGATTCCCTGATGTAAACTCAATAACAAAATAGTTTCACACTGCGTAACTTTTGCAGTGCACATATATAAAATTTTCCGAAAACATTTAATTTAAAAAATTATAACACTTAACTGGGTAAACATAGAGAATTCAAAGTAGGCAGGTAGTAGCACTATAGTTTATTCTACCTAAGAAAAAAATATAGATGCATTCTAGCAGTTAGTTTGTTAGTGCGTGATGAGTGTAGAAACAGCAAATATCGGACTTCTATTGAAAAAAAACGTTTTCTGAAGAAATTTGGACCTATAGAAATGTACAATGACTCTGAAAAGGATATAACCTGATAGAGAAAAAAATTTTGCATAGGATAATGTGTTCAAACCTGAAATTTATAACAAATGAATATTTATACCATGCTATTAGGAATCTGGCAACAGAGCGAGGGTAGAAAAGGACGCGGCTAATGGCAACTTGTATGCGCTAGATAGAGACAGAGATGTCCCATTTAACTCCATGCTGTCTTCTAAGAGTGAAACGCTATATAGCTGCCTCTACTTACTGTTGTTTTTCTTCAAATGCAGGAGCTCCGTCTGTTGTTACACCAGATAGATTTGTATATTTCAAGCTAAGCCGGTTCAAGGTTTCAGTAACAACCCCCCCCCCCCTCAACTGATTTAGTTGACTTTAGTGGTGCCTTTAAGAGGGACAAGAGCAGCTAATTTTTCTGTAATATTGAAATATTTACCAACTTCCATTAAGAAAATTCCTGATTGGGCAGTATTGCTAGCATCACTATCCTTATCGAGTGTCAGAGAACTGGCGGTATTTTAAAGTTCTCTCTATAATGGATGCTAATTCGTCAATATGGCGAGCTACAGTTTGTCGCGATAGGCTAAATTTTGCAAACTGCGCTTTTTTTGTCAGGACATATTGGCAAAACTCAATTATTCCTTAACGAACTCTTATTTACCGCCCCTTAAGTAGGACTTACACCCCCTAGAACTTGCAAGCTAATGCCTAGTCAGACGCCTGTCTGGGAGCACAGGAACCTATGTACCAGATAGAGTGAAGATCTGGAAACGGGTGGTCAGCCAAACACCAGATATGATAGTGAGCAAGAGGATGATATGAAATGCAGGTAAAATCGATTATTGGAAAGGTGATATTGGAGCAATTGGTGGTGTGAGTGGCGGGGAAAACCGGAGAACCCGAAGAAAACCCGCCCTGACGCAGCTCCGTCCACATGAATACTACATGCGGGTCCCTGGGATCGAACCCGGGCCACCTACGTGGTAGGTGAACGGTCTAACCGCTCGGTCATGGCGCCGCCAGAATCACTTATTTCATAAAAGATAATATAACTTATCAAACATCATTGAGGGCCGAATACGATGTGATAGAGCAAATATCACTGTCGGCCGCGGGTTGGGCACACCTGCCATAGATGTTGAAGGCAGCATATATATGGAACTTAAAACACACACACACACACACACACACACACACACACACACACACACACACACACCGGGTGAGTTGGATTACCACAAACTAAGAAACCATTGCAAACCTTGAGATATTCATCCTGGAACTACCAAGCGGTATTACTTCAGGAAGAAGGGCTGAAGATGGTCAACGTACTAATGTATCAATAACATGTACCAGCGAAGCTATTACATAGTGTACAGCACAAGCCACGCTGGGGTTACTCCTGCTCCTTCCCCTAGAGAATGAAGGTAATCATTCGTCAATAGTGCGCACATTTTCCTGGGACTCCAGCATAAGCGCTAAGACGTTATTAAAAGTGACAACCTCGCCAACTCTGGTGTAACACCGATGGCATATAGCAATCCAATGAGAGCAATGTAAAATTGTGTGCTCTGGAGTGCCCGTTTCCGCACAGTGCGAGCAGAGTTCTATGTCAACCAGCCCCATGCGGTGCAGATAGGATTTAAAGCGGCCATGGTCAGTCAATAATTGGTTCACATAATATTCGACACCTCCATGCTTCCGAGACAGCCAGGGGACGATCTCAAGATTCAGCAGCTTAGTCCATTGAGCCATTCTTACTTCCTGTGTCCACTCCGTCTGCCACGGTCGAACGGTGTTTTCTCTGACCAAGATATTGTGCTCCCTAGAGTTAGTTTCCGTAGCATAGGTGCGTTCTTGTACCAATAGATGTATAGGTGGTATCCCAGTAACACCCTGTAGAGCCTTCGTTGATGTGGTTCTATGGGCACTACTTATACGTAGCGCAACCTTCCGCTGTACCTGCTCTAGTCAACTTCGGTATATTGCCTTATCAATACAGGTCTTCCAAGCAGGTGCACCGTGCGGGAGTATGGAATTAACCACGTTGCCAAGGAGTTTTCTGGTGCCACGTTTGGGACCACCAATATTGGGCATTAAGCGACCCAGGGCTGCGATCGTCTTTTCTGCCAATCGCACATTTAAGGTGCGCACTCATATTCACATTATGGCCAAACTGAAGGCCAAGATAGCGTAATTGTCTTTGAGACCTCCTTACCATTCCACAAATATTGACAGTCATCTCCCGTAAGGAACGCCTCCCCTCCAGAATTACAAGTTCGTTCTTCTGTGGAGCCAACTGCAGGACCTTCCGCAACATCCAGATTTCACTTTGGTGCCAAGCCCATTTTATCTTATCCTCCACCTCCTCGCGCAATTCTCCGGATACATAAAGGGTCAAATCATCGGCATAAGCAAGAGAGGTAAATCCCTACGACAACTACACTCAGAGGACCTCATCGTAATATGTAGATGCTCCACAAAGTAGGTCCCAAACTCGAGCCATGTGGCACGCCACACGTCATTACTAGCTTCTTGGTGCCACCCATCAAAGTCACCCGATTATGGAGATAGCTACAGGTAAGCATGTTTAAGTAAGGGTAAGACTTGACGCCACCTAAGTTCAGCAATTATGCTATTCCAAGGTACTGAATTAAAGGCATTCTTACCATCCAGTATCACCAGGAAGACCTAACTAGGAGAAAATATCTGTCCATCGCTCACAAAAGTTTGTAAAGCGTTAATGGTATCCATGGTCGACAGCCCTTGCCACTTACCAAATTGGCCAAAAGAAAATCCCTCCCGGCCTCAATCTCAGCGATTAGGCGTCTATTGAGTACGTGCCCCATGAGTTTACCCAGAACATCAAGCAAACATATAGGTCTATAAGACTTACTCCCGCCCGGGGACTGGATGGATGGACGGACGGGTAGACAGGCGGACGGGTGTACGGGTGGACGCGTGGACGGACGGATGGACGGATGGACGAATGGACGGACGGACGGATGGACGGATGGACGGATGGACGGATGGACGGATGGACGGATGGACGGATGGACGGATGGACGGATAGACGGGTGGACGGATGGACGGATGGACGGATGGACGGATGGACGGATGGACGGATGGACGGATGGACGGATGGACGGATGGACGGATGGACGGATGGACGGATGGACGGGTGGACGGGTGGACGGGTGGACGGGTGGACGGGTGGACGGGTGGACGGGTGGACGGGTGGACGGATGGACGGATGGAGGGATGGACGGATGGACGGATGGACGGATGGACGGATGGACGGATGGACGGATGGACGGATGGACGGATGGACGGATGGACGGATGGACGGATGGACGGATGGACGGATGGACGGATGGACGGATGGACGGATGGACGGATGGACGGATGGACGGATGGACGGATGGACGGATGGACGGATGGACGGATGGACGGATGGATGGATGGATGGATGGATGGATGGATGGATGGATGGATGGATGGATGGAAGGAAGGATGGATGGACGGCCTAAAGTCTTCCAAAGTAACACGTGAGATGGTAATACTGGGTTCTGTAGTTGCCGTCTTTGCTCCCAAATCCGCCATTTCATTCCCCGGCAAACCTACGTGACCAGGAATCCATGCACACACCACGTTAACGCCAGAAGCGTGTAAAATATGGAGGGCATCCTGGATACGTTATACAATAGGGTAAGGTTGTACAGCTCACAAAGGCTCTGAAGTGCACTAAGAGAATCGCTCAAAATTAGGCAGTCACCTAATTCACGACGGTGCACATACAAATCGGATCGGTAAATTGCATACAGCTCTGCAGTAAAAATGGAAGTGCTATTTGGAAAACCGAATGTATGTGCTTCGGTTCCATAAACATAAGCACATCCAACACCGTTGGTGCTCTTTGACCCATCGGTGTAAATACACCAATGGGTAGTGTAGCCTGACAAAAATTCTAAAAAACACGTTCGGATACTTGAAATAGGCATCGTGGGCTTCCGGTGTACGGTGATCCCAAGATCTACATGGGGCGTGCCAGATAGTCTTACCGTTCTCTTAGCGTGGTGGTGCAAAAAGAAGCGAACGTTGGGTGCTTAGGTATACATCTAAGCGCACAACCATAATTTGCCAAAAAAATCTCGCGCCGATATTGCAGAGGAGGTTCTTCGGACTCGGCGCAAAGGCTCACCACTGGGCTTGTTGGAAAAGTTCCTGTTACCTTGCGGATGCCCCTATTGTGGACCGCGTCTAATCTTCTCAGCACACATGGATGTACTGACGAATAAACAATACACCCATAGTCTAGTTTAGATCGGATCAGTACGCGATACATTCGCATCAAAATTGTCCGATACGCCATATTGCCATTTAGTAATCGCATTATATTTAAGGATAGGTCACCTCGTGCTCTTAGCTGTACAAAATGCGACGACCAACTAAGCATCCTGTCCAAGATCAAACCCCGGAAGCGCGTCTCATCTGCGAAGGGAAGTAAATCTGAACCGAAACAGAGCGAAGGTGGTAATCGTCTCCTTCGACGCCAGAAATTAACGCTGATTGACTTCTCAGTTGAGAAACGGAAGCCGTTTTTGGAGCTCCATTCTCTATGGTTGTCCAAACATTGCTGCAGGTGGCGTTGTAAGAACAACGTGCGCTGAGAAGTTCAACAGACAGCGAAGTCGTCTACGAATAGGTATAACGAAACTCCAGGTGGAACACATTTCCAGTTGGAGTTAATTGCTATAGCAAAGAGCGTGACACTTAGAACCGAACCCTGAGGAACTCCCTCCTCCTGAACAAAAGAATTAGAAAAAACAGAGCTGACTCTTACTCGGAAAAAGCGGTCCTACATAAACTCCTGAATGAACAGCGTTAGGCGTCCACGTATGTTCCAGGTATACAGGAAACGTAGAATTCCTGCTCGCCAGCACGTATCATAAGCCTTCTCGAGATCGAACAATATTCCAACAGTTTAACAGTTCTTCATAAATCCACCATCTGTATCGATATTGACACAAGATGTTCTACAGTTTATCGACGTCGTCGAAAACCATACTGGATGTTAGTCAGTAGGTTACGACTTTCTTACCACCATACCAATCGTCCTTGATCATGCGTTCCGTCACCTTGCAAACGCAACTGCTGAGGGAAATAGGACGATAGCTGGAGGGAAGATGACGGTCTTTTCCAGCCTTCAATATGGGAATAACGGTGGCCTCCCGCTCTCAGGAGAGAGCTGTTGTAACATTTATGCATGAATACCGTCCGGTCCTGGTGCTGATAATCGCGAAGATTTAAGAGAATGTTCTAGCTCCGCCATGGCGAAAAGGCGATTTTAATAATCTACGTTTCTAGACCGAAACGCGAAGCCTTGAGATTCCACCTGAGTTTTGGCTGGAAGGAACTCAGGGGAGTAGTTTTCCGAGCTAGACAGCAGAGCGAAAGTACTGCCAACCGTGTTCGCGACTTCGAATGGATTATCAACAGCTCCTGAGGCTGTTTTCAGTCCCGCAATTGGAATATGGCTCGATCTACCAGCAACACGCCTTAACCTATCCCACACAACCGAGGAAGGTGTGTGTCGGTTAACTGAAGCTACAAATTTGCTCCATGATGACCTTTTGCTATCCTTAATGACTTGTCTGGACCTGGCGCGCATTTTCTTGTATTGGATTAGGTTATCTAAAGTAGGGTGACGTTGGAAAACCCTAAGAGCACGCCTTGGAGCACGAATGGCATTCCGACATTCTTCCGTCCACCAGAGGACGGGAAATCGACGGGGGTGTGAAATCCAATGCGGAATTGATTGTTTAACAGCAGAGAAAATCGTCTCCGTTAGATGCTACGCCAAATCATTTACTGAGTCGTGCTCGTTGTACGTAGAAACAGCCAACTGGGTGTAAAGGTTCCAGTTGGCATGGTACAAACGCCATCTAGGCATACGTGTGGAACATGTATCTTGCGTTAAGAGACTAATAAGACAAGGGAAGTGGTCACTAGAGTGTAAATCAGAGATGACATTCCATTGTAAGGAGACTGCCAGCTGAAGTGAACAAACTGCAAGGTCAAGGTGCGAGAAACTATTTATGAGTCAGAAATGAATGTAAGATGTCCAGTGTTGAGCAGAGCTAGGTTGTAACTGTCCAAGGAATACAATGAGCGTACCTCTCGCACAAGCCCGACTTGAATCCCAAAGTGGGTGGTGCGCATTAAAGTCTCCCACCAACAGAAACGTTGTTGGTAACTGCGAAACTAGATCTTCTAAATCAAACTGCGAGAAGTCCTGGGACGGAGGCAAATATAAGGTACGAATGGTGATCTGGATGTTTGGCAGTATAACATCATAGCGCCGCCATGTGCCGGAACACTGTTTTCTGGTGTGATATCACACCGTACTGGGGTGTATCGCCTTAGATGGAAAGCATCTTGAGGACACTGCTTAGTCTCTTGCAAATATGCGACCAAGGGTTCTCTCTCTTTGAGCAAAAGCTGAAGTTCTGGTTGTTGTGTTCTAATACCACGTATGTTCCATTGTAGGATGGCCATATTGATATCTGTATGGGACAAGTATTCCAAAGTAACTCTTTAGTACTTTGGAGTAAGCGGTTGTCAAATTAATTTTGCCCTTTTCTTCTGTCTTGGGCCAACATTTTTATCTGAGGCTTTTTCGCGCCTCTTTTCCACTGGGGGTCTCCCAGTGTGGGCAGATTGCTCTAGCTCCATGTTCTCTGCCGAGGACGTCCGTATTCCCATAGTGAATTTTGGTTCGAGAGCTTCGAACCGGTTCGACACGGAGACCGGCGAAGATGCAAGACGCCGGTCTAATTCCAGCCCTGAAGATTCCCCAGAAGAGGATATTCGAGATCTTCGAGGAGATATTCGTGGACTCTTACATGCCTTCGATGTACTGGGATCGGACATCCTATTTTCCTTGAGGAAGTGTTCCTTGTATAACTCTTCTTAAACTTGATCGGTATCTTAACGGGCTTGCTAGTTTTTTGTGTTGATCTTGATGCTTTTGATGGTGATGTAATGCTGATGTTCTTTGCAGTTACGGACTTTCTACACTTTGACACAGAAGTGCATGCCGATGTAGAAGGCTTTGGAATTGAGATACGGGCTACGAGTGTCTTTTCTGATATTGTTGCCCCATTTATATCGCTGGTTTGGTTGCGATTTCTCGTCTCGGTACCGGTTTAGCGGCAACTGAGCTATAGGTACGGGATCTTGGAAAAAAGGGTTGGCGTATACGCAAGAGCTTGCGGGCTTCTGAGAAGGGCACCTTCTCTTTAACCCGTATCTCTTGAATCGCTCTTTCCTCTACAAAACGGGGGCAATCTCGGGAACTGGATGCATGCTGCAGTATAATCACCATCGTGTAATACATCCCCACAGTTATTGCAAGTAGGTAGTCCCTTCAAAAACTCGCTTGTATGTTCAAAGCGCTGGCACTTGAAACATCTGAGCGGGTTCGGGATGAAAGGCCTAACTTCGATGGACTTATACCCTGCCTTAATACTTTGTAGGAGATCTACCCGATCAAGGGTCAGGAACAGGGTACGCGTTGGCTTCAGTTCACCACGCTCTTTGCGCTGAGCCCAGTAAACGTTAGTAACACCTTGTTCGAAAAGATTTTATTGAATCTCCTCATTGCTTAGATCATCCAATGCACGGGTGTTTATCACGCCGCGCGAGGAGTTCAAAGTTCTGCGCATCTCAACACTGACAGGATAACTTGCTAGCATATTCGCTTTCAGTATTTTAGCTGCCTAGGTGAATGAATGTGTTTCAACCACCAGCGTGCCATTGCGTGATCTAGTGTATGACTTTACTGGACAGGCAATGTTATCCGGACCCTTTTGAATGGTAAAGGGGCTCACCGATTGAAACGTTTTACGTTCCTCTTTTCCAGTAATGACTAAGTAGCGAGGACAACAACACTCGACTACTTCTTTTCCACTTGTTTTGTTGTTTTTGTTGTTGTTTTGAGTTTGTGGACTCATGGCGATGTTATCCTCCACCATTGCAGATGTCTCCACATGTCCACTTCCTGGTACCACCCAAGCTTAGGTGAGAGTCCTGGCCTGGAGCTTGCTCACCCTAAGGTCTCACCTCCAAATGTGCAGACAAAGGGACCCAATCGCCTTCAGGAGTGCATCAGTTCATGCAATGGCCCCTCCCTGGGACTTATCTTTATCAGCGGATTCGAACACAGATCCTACATGATAACCAGGGGCTGGGACTTACGCGGTTACCCAGTCACCCCTTGCGTCTCCCCATCCTCCTACAACCCGCGCGTACGTTATCCATCAGATAAGCTACAGGGAGGTACAGGGAGGTATCAGGTGAGAGGTCAAACACAAAAGTGGACCAAACTTGATTGGGCGTTTGGCATGTGTTCCTCTTAGAGGAACCCAAACGAGAGTATAGCTCGGGACCCTGGGTACGCCAAACACGTACCTACCGTAGTAGGATCCCCTGGGGGAGTTGGTTTTCGCAGTTGTCTTCTCCTAGATGAGTCGTCGACCAAGACTACCGAGCCTCATCAACCCGTTTTGGCATGTTCTTTGATACCCCTCACCTCTTGCTTGCCAATAGTCAATAATGACACACCTAGTAGGCCGTCTGGATCGGGTACTGAGCCCCTCCTTCGCGTCAAGGCGACTTTCCTTCGGAGGGGTTGACGGATGGATGGATGGATGGATGGATGGATGGATGGACGGACGGACGGACGGAGGGACGGAGGGACGGAGGGACGGAGGGACGGAGGGACGGATGGACGGATGGACGGATGGACGGATGGACGGATGGACGGATGGACGGATGGACGGATGGACGGATGGACGGATGGACGGATGGACGGATGGACGGATGGACGGATGGACGGATGGACGGATGGACGGATGGACGGATGGACGGATGGACGGATGGGCGGATGGGCGGATGGGCGGATGGGCGGATGGGCGGATGGGCGGATGGGCGGATGGGCGGATGGGCGGATGGGCGGATGGGCGGATGGGCGGATGGGCGGATGGGCGGATGGGCGGATGGGCGGATGGGCGGATGGGCGGATGGGCGGATGGGCGGATGGGCGGATGGGCGGATGGGCGGATGGGCGGATGGGCGGATGGGCGGATGGGCGGATGGGCGGATGGGCGGATGGGCGGATGGGCGGATGGGCGGATGGGCGGATGGGCGGATGGGCGGATGGACGGATGGACGGATGGACGGATGGACGGATGGACGGATGGACGGATGGACGGATGGACGGATGGACGGATGGACGGATGGACGGATGGACGGATGGACGGATGGACGGATGGACGGATGGACGGATGGACGGATGGACGGATGGACGGATGGACGGATGGACGGATGGACGGATGGACGGATGGACGGATGGACGGATGGACGGATGGACGGATGGACGGATGGACGGATGGACGGATGGACGGATGGACGGATGGACGGATGGACGGATGGACGGATGGACGGATGGACGGATGGACGGATGGACGGATGGACGGATGGACGGATGGACGGATGGATGGATGGATGGATGAATGGATAGATGGATGGATGGATATGTGGTTTAAAGGATGCTCAACTACATGATCATCAGTGCCTTTAACAATTCTTGGCAAAAGTCAGATATAAACTTCAATAAAAATAGAATTACTAGTGAACAGGACAATAAATAGAGGTATGTATACGAAACAGAGTGGTAAAGGCCAGAATTAAAACAAAATGATAAAGATCTCAAAAAGAAAAGAAAAAAAAGAAAAAGAGACAATATATCTAAAGTTCCAAATATTGAAACTCAAGTTACAGTCTGCTAAAAATCTAGAAGCCCTTTCGACCGATATTTTGTCGTCCGCAAAGACCTCTACAGGTCTGACAGGCCGCTGTAGAGTCTCGAAGATGCGCTAGACAGGAACGCTAGCAGCACGTGACAAACTGACATAAGGTTGTCGCACAGCGGGCAAAGAGGAGCAGGTCCCGTTTAAATAGATAGTCATGCGAAAAATTGCAGTGGCCAATTCGCAACCTGGCTAAGTGAACCTCCTCGCGACGGGATATGCGAGAAGTTACCCTGCTTATCGGAAGTTCTTTCACTTCTCTATGCAGATTACCGCAGATACCTGAACATTCTTCGTGCCAGCACGACAGCACCGCTCTCCGCATTTCAAAATTAAAAATTGTTTTGCTGTTTAATAACGGTGTCAGTTCCCAGGATTACAACAGCGTTGCCGGTGTACCGAAATTTCATTCCACAGGAGTTATTTTACATGCCAGTAAATATACTAACATGGAGCTATCGTTCGTAAGCACACTTAAAAACCATAGGTCTGAGCCGGATTTGAATCCACGACCTTGGGATCAGTAGCCCAGTGTCTAACCACCCAGACCGACTCCGCACTTCAAACTTGAAGTTTTCCGAAGTGACACGAGAGATGGTAATACTGGGTTCTGTGGTTGTCGTCTCTACTGCTAAATCCACCATTTCATTCCCGGCAAACCTACACGACCAGGAATCCATGCATTTTCAAAGCAAATTATTATTCAAATAATAATAATAATAATAATAATAATAATAATAATAATAATAATAATAATAATAATAATAATAATAATAATAATAATAATAATAATAATAATAATAATAATAATAATAATAATAATAATAATAATAATAATAATAATAATAATAATAATAATAATAATAATAATAATAATAATAATAATAATAATAATAATAATAATAATAATAATAATAATAATAATAATAATAATAATAATAATAATAATAATAATAATAATAAGAATAAGAATAAGAATAAGAATAAGAATAAGAATAAGAATAAGAATAAGAATAAGAATAAGAATAAGAATAAGAATAAGAATAAGAATAAGAATAAGAATAAGAATAAGAATAAGAATAAGAATAAGAATAAGAATAAGAATAAGAATAAGAATAAGAATAAGAATAAGAATAAGAATAAGAATAAGAATAAGAATAAGAATAAGAATAAGAATAAGAATAAGAATAAGAATAATAATAATAATAATAATAATAATAATAATAATAATAATAATAATAATAATAATAATAATAATAATAATAATAATAATAATAATAATAATAATAATAATAATAATAATAATAATAATAATAATAATAATAATAATAATAATAATAATAATAATAATAATAATAATAATAATAATAATAATAATAATAATAATAATAATAATAATGTAAGATTTAAAGCTTTCACGGCGCACGTTATTTATTAGTTTCACGGGCGATCAGCCGTGTGAGGTTTGAAAATATTGAGCTTTCGGCCATTCTAAACTCCATGGCCTTCGTCAGAATTTTTTTTTTTTTCATTCTGACGAAGGCCATGGAGTTTAGAATGGCCGAAAGCTCAATATTTTCAAACCTCACACGGCTGATCGCCCGTGAAACTTTAATAATAATAATAATAATAATAATAATAATAATAATAATGATGATGATGATGATGATGATGATGATGATGATGATGATGATGATGATGATGATGATGATGATGATGATGATGATGATCATGATGATGATGATGATCATGATCATAATCATAATCATAATCATAATCATAATCATAATCATAATCATAATCATAATAATAATAATAATAATAATAATAATAATAATAATAATAATAATAATAATAATAATAATAATAATAATAATAATAATAATAATAATAATAATAATAATAATAATAATAATAATAATAATAATAATAATAATAATAATAATAATAATAATAATAATAATAATAATAATAATAATAATAATAATAATAATAATAATAATAATAATAATAATAATAATAATAATAATAATAATAATAATAATAATAATAATAATAATAATAATAATAATAATAATAATAATAATAAAACTACAACACTAATAATGTGCATTATCATGAAAGCATGTATTCCCTTATTCTTTTGACCATAAAATGCCTGGTTTCGACTATTTCATTTTTCTGTTTCTTTACCTATGGAAAACTGAATCTTCATTTTTACTCGAACCAATACATAATTTCAGTAATATCCACACATAACATTACGATTCCTGTCGATTTTCCCGAGATAGTGGTCACATCAGATGGCTGTTAAAGAGCGTCCATAAATAAAAAGGCCATTTCATTTTGGTACGGAAGAGGTACTGGGCGAGTGTTTTGTTTACATCTGGGGGCAGTGTTGGCCTCGAAGCACATGCCGCGCTCTCCTGTCGAGTACAACACAGGCCATTTGAGAATGGGGACTAATACCATGAGCTCAGCGTAGCCTTTACATTACCGAAAAATGAATATTTTTACAAAAGAATTAAATCTGCCGAAGCGAAACTTAGTAGTTTTATATTTCTTACGCCCGCATCTACA
The DNA here is from genome assembly GCA_030765045.1 of Tenodera sinensis. Classification (NCBI taxonomy): domain Eukaryota; kingdom Metazoa; phylum Arthropoda; class Insecta; order Mantodea; family Mantidae; genus Tenodera; species Tenodera sinensis. The sequence goes on from CM060966.1 coordinate 54,835,778, forward strand.
GTACGTTTACTACAAAACTTGGCCGGCAGGTGCATAGCCCTTGTGGCCTTCAGTACATTTCCCTGTGCGCGCGTGCTGATCGCCACACGTGCGTCAGTCTTCTGCTAGGTTGGTGTTTTGTGCTGTTCCAGTCCAGTTCACACTTGAATAACATTAGGAGTATTTATAACTGTTTAGTTCTGCTTGAAATGTTTTCAAAATGAATTGATTGCAGTGTACAGTACAACAAAGAGTGTTTACACAGGATACATATGAGCTTATATCATCTTGTAGAGAAGTTGTAAGGCAATTTGAAACTAAACTTCCTGGGGTATGTGTTCCGAATAGAGACACCGTTCATTTGCTTGTAAATAAATTCATGGAGACGGGATCAATTCGTGATAGGAAAAGGTAAAACGGCATTTGCTTGTGGAACAGAAATTAGACGAAACCGAGAGAGGTAAGAACGGTCACCTCGAAAATCTCTTAGGTGCCTTACACAACACAAAATTAAAACAAAATATCAGGGGTGAAATTAACGCTATTTGAGAAGCTGAACTAATGCGCGTGAAAGTAAATTCCTTCAGAACATGCAGTCCATGTATGATGCAGATGGACATGTGCAACATCTCCTGTGATAAACCATATTTTGTGTTTATTATGACAATTGTTAATGTGATTTGAGATGTGATTTGACGTGCATGCATGTGTGACCGGGAGGCAAGCCGTGCGATTGCCAGCCAAGTGTGCAGTACGTGTCTGGGAGACGAGCCGTGCACTTGTCGGCCAAGTTTTGTAGTAAACATACCGTACTAGTCAAGTTACTCTGACCAAGCAGTACCTTACACCTTCTACACAACATAAATGTTGGTTCTATTAAAATCAGTACCTGGGCGACCGAGGTTCGCTCGGCGTTGCCCGCCCCCCCCCCCTCGCCGCCCCACCTTGTTTGTGAAATTTTGTTTTTTGGGAGAAGATACTTATTTAGATAAACTTGAAAAGCAAAACGTTAGCTGAATAAAGCATTTCGTCGCAATTGTTAAGAGTCATTTCCGAGATAAAAGAGACATAGAGATGCATATAAATATTTCATAAGCACCATCATTTAAGCCGTAAAACGTGTACTGCTGAACGCAGGCCTGCCCCATAGATATCCACCTTTAGTTTGAGGTTTTTTCTGAGCATTTGTTAGACCATGGAGTTCAGTTCTTGGGTGCTGAGGTCGACTCTATCTCCCAGGGCGTTAACATGTTGGCCAAGGTCCTTCATCTTTCCGTCTAGTTCTTCCGTGTCTTCCTTAACCCCGACCAATCGCTCGTTAGTATTCTCCAGTAACTCATCTTCATATCGGACATTCCCGCTTTCATCTTTTCCACGACAACATGTAGGAAATAGAGAACAGAAAAACTACTCACAAATATTAAGTAATAATAAAATTGAAACTTCAATAGAAAAAATGTTAACATGTAACCCGGAGCTACCGGATGATCAGAAATCACAAATAGACTGATATATGGTCGATTAAATGGGCTTGAAGTTAAAGAAAATAGAGCAATTACAGTAAAGTGGGTCGCACATATAGAATATTATCTTGAAGGTACATGACCTCCAACAGCATGTCGTGAATTGGAGAGAGTCTTGAAAAGTAAAAAATAAATATCTGCATGATGTCCGAAACGCACCTGTCTAAACAATCTTATGTTAGAACAAGATTATGTAATATCCATCGTTGAGGTCGCCCAAGTGATAAAGGAAGAGAAGGGTCGGCAATTATAATTAAAGAAAGTATTACATGTTACGAAAAAGCAAAACCGAGTTTGACGTAAGGAGGTGATAACTATTACGGTTGAAGGTAATAATAAGCCAATCAATATTTGTAATATATTGTCCTCTGAGATATAGCTTAAAAGAGGACTACACTAATATTTCCAAATCATTAGGTAGCAATCTTATCATCGAAGGGTAAAGGAAGGGAAACATGTGCGGCAGTAGCCAAGTCAAACTCCATTTTCACTCAACAGGAAAGCATATTTTATTGGTCAACAAATGTCTACAAATCACCAGATCTAATCGGTTCCTTTATAGCAAAGGATATTTCCAACAGTTATGTAAATATAAAGGATGATTATGATATATTCCCAGGCCATTCTCTTGTTATATTAACAATAAGTGAAAATTTAATTTGCAAAGACAAACCGCCAAGATTTAACCAATAACAAAACAACTTGAGAAGTATTTAAAAAGGGACTAGCGTTATTGAACTTCATTTTCCTCTTAAAACACCGTATCGATCAGAAAAAGAGATGTTTAATGAAAGTGATATTTCCTACTCAATGGAGGTGAGAGAATTAATTTAAAAAACCACACCCTTAGAGCTACAGCCCAGGAAGGGCCTTAGCTTTCCGCCCAGCCGCTGCGTTCACATCCTCTGCCTACTACAGGCGTCATTGGTGGGTGCAGTACTGTAGGTGGGACGTGGTCAGCGTCCCGAGCCTTCCCGGCCAGTTATGCGTCCTTCGCTAGCGGCTGCTACTTCTCCGTCAAGTAGCTCCTCAATATCCCCCCCGGGACCTTAACGAGGCTGAGTATACCCCGTGCCAGACCTCCCAGCGGCGGAAAAATCCCCATGCTGGTACCGGGGATCGAGCCCGGGTTCTCTGCGCCAATGAAAAAAGAAAAGCCCGTAAAAAGTGGCAGAAGACTCGCACACATGAGGATAAAACATGACTAAATCAACTTAGTAAGAAACAAAAAAAGCTTGAACAATGCAATTAAAAATGAACCGCTCAATTCTATATGAATGGATTAACAGCAGTTAAGGATACTGATTATTCTCTATGGAAGGCAGCAAGAAAGACAAAAGGAATTATAAATCAAGTACCTCCATAGGAAATGAAGGCGTATGGGCTAGAAGTGACGAGAAAAAGGTAGATTTGTTTGCTAATTAACTGGAAGAAACATTTCAGCGACTACCTAGACAAGTGGTAGAAAATGACACTAACCTCGGTTAGAGGACAGGAAAACAATTAACGTGAGTGCCGCCAAAAGAATTAAAGCACGAAACTAAACAAGTTGTGACAAAAAAGAAAAAGAAGAAAACAAAACACGGGATAAGTATTTAAAGAACTTCAAATAAATGCCCTTCTTAAACTATTGCACTTGATTAATGCTGCGTTGAAGCTTAAATATATCCCAAACCAGTGGTAGGTAACAGAACTGATATCATCCTCAAGCCTGGCAGAAATCCTAATGAAAAGTAGTCGTAGAGAGCACTTTTATCACAACTCTCCAATTACTTGAGAAATTATTATTAAAAAATTAAAACCTATAATTATTGCAGAAAGTAAAGTAATTTCTTGGCACTAGTTTCGTTCTAGAAGCAAGCATTCTACAACTGGTCAAATACACCGCATTATTGATGTCATAGAAAGATCATTTGAGGAAACAAAATGAGGTCTAGCGTACTTCCAGATATGGCTGAAGCATTTGATAACATTTGGCATAAGTGATTCATATTTAAAATTTAACGCGGCTTACATAGTCACATTTGTCATGTACAAAACTCTTAAATAAAAGTTAAATAATTCAGAGTGAAACAAGGTAATGAATACTCTAGTTAAAAGAATATATCAGCTGGTGTGCCACAAGTAAGAGCACTAGGTCCGATTCTGTACCTATTATTTACTAGGGATATCCCAAAAGAAGAAAAAACAACTGTGGCTACATTTGGCGATGATATGTACAGCAATAATTGCAGTGGGAGATACAATACCGAGTGGAAGGGAAGTCATTACATTAATTTAAACCAGTGATAGATCTCGGAATTTGCACCACATTTTGTATCTTACGGTTTTGTCTCTGACCATTTCCTAGGAAGATGTTTTAGTTTTGTCGAAAACAAGCTGGCAACACTGCAGATTGTGTGGGTGTCACTTTCACTAGATCAGTATATAAACAAACACCGTAGTGTGGTGTCTCGTGAGCGTAAACCAATACCATGCGTGTCCTTCCATGTTTACTGTGCGAATGTAGACCAATCAGAATCGTTATCTCCCAAAACATTACACCACCCTGCGTCGTGTGTGCAAGCGACCGATATGTTTACATCCAGAAACTGGTTCATATCCGTGACCAACCTCGACGCAACGTTGCCGACTTAATTCACGTCTGAAAAAGCTATTCGGAATGTTCCTTTAAGGCAATGTATCGGTGAAATTTGGTGAAAATTACCAACAATTTTTACTTTTACTTGTTGCTCTTTTTATTATGCTTATACTTCATAGTTTAACAGCGCACTTTAGTTTTGTCAGTACCAGCCAGTTTTAAAGCTCCGGGAGGGCATTTAAATGTCCTAGTGCAGGTTAGCCTTCCTCGCTAAACTTTGTCGCTGCAGTTTTGAGGTGCATTTTTCGTTTTCACTGGTTTTGATTTTAGTCTCTTGCAGGGAATTTGGCTTCAGAAAGGTTGTGAGTTGATTGTGCTGAAATGAATTCCATATATCGAGCTGAAATGCCGTGAATTGACACGTTTTGCCTCCAAACAGAGAAATGCAGTCAGTGTTCTGTAATTCTGTAACTCTGCCAGGTTATTTCATCGTTCCAGTTATATAATTAGGCATTGTTTAGGTAGTTAATAGGTTTTAAGTTATTCGTTAGTCTATAGTAAAGCAGAAACAAGCAGACATTTTATGAGTTTGATGTATAAATTAGCAAAAGTACATAGTGTAGGGGTTAGCTATGAACAATAAATTTATAAATTTTGTGAAGAACGCAAAGGTGAATTATATTAAGAAACAACCAAAGAAACTTAAAATTCTCAAAAACTGCTATTGTGGCCAAGAAGAGGGTCCACAGAACTTTAAAATCCATTATTCTGAATTCTGTTTTTTCAGCATTTTCACTATTCAAAATGCTTCTTGCACCCTAGTTTATAGCTTATTACCTTGAAATTTTCAGGAGAGCTTCAGAAATTAAGGTATTAAAATGTGTCATGCACTGGTTAAAATGTTTCATGACTCATGCTGAATAAATTGAAAATGCCAATAAACTATATACAAAACGTTTTTCCCCTCTTAAACTAATTAAATCTAAGAATGACGTTATGAAAATTTCTTTACGTCTGTATACTAAGCTCAAATTAAAAATTTAGGAGAGATATAACGAACTGTGGGGTGCAAGGGTCATTTCATATTAGCATATCAAAAAGTGATTTAGTATTAATAAAAACATTAATAATTTCAAAGCTGTTTGACATAGGACATTGAAATTTTGAGTATACTGTATATTTTATGTTATGAGTGTGTGGAAAAAAAATCAAAGCAATCAGGAGAAAACTATGGATTTTTAAATTTTCTTATATACATTCCCTTCATTCTTTTAAGAGATTATTTCGAAACCCTGTGTGATGTCCCATTACTATCGAAACTGTTTCAGAAATAAGTTACTCTACGCATCTTAAAGGTTGATTATCTCTATTACCTCCGTAAATTCTTGTGAAATTACGCTTCCAATTCGGAACAAAAACCATTTCTTTTTTCGAAATCGGTTGATCAAAGAACAAAATACCAGTAGACTTTTTTGTTCGTATTGCTTCTTTGAAGCACATTTAGAAGAAACGTAATAAGTTTCCTTCCACGCGGTAGCTTAGTTTACATACAAACTTCAAAAACCTGTAAATAAAATCCACAAGGGAAAAAAGAAGTTGCATATTAAACTAAATAAGACTAAATATGCACAAATTAATTTTACGAATAAGAAAATAATCAAATAATTCCACAAGCTCAAACAATGAAGTATTTCGGTATGACCTTCGATTAAAAATTGAATTGGAAGGAGCATATTTAAAATAAAAGAATTAAACATTGTATAAGAAGCTCTAATGGCCAATTGGAAGAAATTCAGAACTTGATGTTCATAACAAGCTACTGATATATAAACAAGTGATGAAATCACTGTGTTCTTATGGAATACAGCTTTGCGGCTGTGCGAAGACCAATATAACACGCATGCAAACGTTTCAAAACAAAGCTTAGTAGGTATATAGGCAATGATAATTTAAAAGAAACCTCAGGATTAATACGGTCGGAGAAGTAAGAATGACAGCTACCAAACATCAGAAAAGAATTTAACCATGAATATTGAAATGGTGAAAATATGAAATTAGTGCCAAGTGAGGCTATTAAAAAGAACTAAAAGATTTTACTTCCCACAAAATATAGTGTGTAAAGATTTGGGGATCGTCAATGAAGCACGTAGCCAAGAACAGCGAATATTTATATGGAATAAATGTTACTGAATGAGCATATAAGTTACAACCGAAAGCAATTCTAGAATCCCTGGTTAACATATGGCCGAAACACTTCCTTACACCCTGTATAACCACACATAATGTAGGTCGTAGCTAGTGGTAACATGCACGCCGTGTCAAATGAGCCGCTGATTCACTAGACATACTTTTAATTCCAACTTTGGTACTTTGTAAGACGCAGTAGCGAACCAATTTTCGGTTCTCTTGCGACTAAGCTATTACTCCATGATTTCAAAGAAAATGACAGGAGGTTGAATGATAATGTTAACGCAAGCAACCTCTAAATTCTGCATGGAATCCATCTGATCATAACGACAAGCCAAAACATTAAATAACAGGAAACTGAAAAATTCTCATCTTCAAAAGAAAAAAAAAGAAACATACTGTTGCAAATATAACTGTACCAGCTGATCCGACAGACGTTGTTCTGTCCAAAGCTATCGAACTGTGGCAGTCCCACTAACTTGTCTCTTCTGGTCAAGTACTGATGATGACCTTGTTTACAAAGTGTATATATCGTAATGACACCTTTAGTTTTCAGTAATGGTCACCAGAACAGATAATTTTGTAGTAATATGAAGTCATAAATGCATCATGTAAACCAAAAAATGAATATAAACGTATTTCAGAGTGATCACAATATTTACTATCAAATAATTACCGTGATATCAACAATAAATTTGCGTTATAATATACTTTTCTATGTATTCTTAATGTCATAATCATAAACAACAACTACTTGCAACATTCAGTTTTCTATTTCGTATACTGCAATACCTTTGTTCAGTGACTGATATTTGAATTGCAGTCGAAAGGTTGGCTAGACTGTTTTGATGGTTGCCAAGGGAGGTAACTATGTACTATGTAAACTATGAAGAATAAATGATCAAAAAGGATACAGTCCATTTTATTACCATGACGGTAACATTTGGTCCTCCGGGCCGGACACTGCTATAGATTGCCAGCAAACCGTATAGTAATTGAAAATATTGATACGCACTTGTAATGTACATAATGGAAACCATCTTATTTTCTTCACGCCAGCATCAAGAGGGAAATCGAAGCGGCCGGAGTAATTACTAATGCAACATCAGCACCAGGCAAGAGTGATTCTATAAAAGGTTAGCCATTATCTAGTTACTAGCTATTTAGCCTACCTTGACTGGCTTTCTGCATTAGTAACATTGACTCATTGCATTATATCTTCTATAATTAGTTCCATACCATTCCTTTGCTCACTTTTCATTGCTGTCCTTCACTCAATATTTTATTATAACACTTTGGTAGAACAAACTGGATCATATTTTTTGCTGTGCGACTAATATTATGGAAGAGCAAAATAAGAAGCTATTAATTACAAAACGAGCCGTGGCGAAAGCAAGTCTTACTCGCCTTGCCAAATTTGTTAATGAATTTCAAGCTGGCTCAGAAATTTATTCAATTGAGGTAAGAGTCAAGGAATTGCCTAAAATTAGGGATAAATTTGAAGAGGCACAATCTCAATTATAATTGTTTGAAAATTTTGAGAGTCATTCTGCTGACAGAGAAAGTTTTGAATTACTGTACTTCAGCTTAGAAGCAACAATGGCTAAATTATTAGCTCAAAGTGCAAATGGAAATGTTAGCAACAGTTCTGTTAGCCCTCCCTTGTCACATACAAGGAACGCTATGAAGGCAATAAAATTGCCAACTCTTAAAATACCTTCATTTAATGGTGATATAACAAACTTTAAGCATTTTATTGATACTGTAACTTTTGGTTGTGTTGAAAAGTAAAGAAGACAGATGTAGTCGAGATAAAGAAACACTTTTATTTCCGTAAACAGTAACTTTGTACACTCGTTGCAACAACAAGAAAGTATTTTTCGATTCTCCAACAGCACGGCTCCGAACTCGTAACACAAAGAACTAACTCTTCTCCGTCGGCATAACTCTTCACATCGTCTGTCCGTCTCCGTCGGCACGACTACTCAACCTTCACATACGTCTGACTGACTCTTCTCACACTTTACCGCTATTTATATCTCCCAGGCACTATTCTGGAAGCTTCAGGAACGTTCACTTATTGCGGCGAGATACAAAGTAGAAGACTCCAGAAGAATCTATCATTTTCTCTCTTTTGGCAAGCGCCCCAACAATGCGGCCATTCTCTGTCTCTTTCCTTCGGCTCCTTTGCGGTAGTGCCGACAATAATGCGATGGGTGACACTGCGGTTGTCGGCAATTAGATGCGGCGGGCGCGGTGACACTGCTCCCTCCTCAGAGCTGGTCGTCCCGACCAGCACTATCACTGCGGCATCTCCCTTGCGCCCCGGCGGACTATCCCATCGAACCTCTTCTCCAGGAGGCACGATCCTAGGTATCGCTGTTGGATAGTGTCCCTTGGTCTGGGTAGGACGACGTATGCCATCCTGCTTCGAAATTCTGCAACAGTACCGCCGGTCTTGACGGTCCCTCGTCCAGTTGCCCTTCTTCCTGGTGTGTTGACGGGCCATCCTGCGCACTTGGAAACGGCTCATTGGGTACCGTGTCCGCCGACCTCTCTGGCGCATCTTCGTAGCCACCTTGCTTCCGATGGGTCCGGCAACAAACCCCACCACATCCGCGCGAGTCGCGTCCACCGCTGCACTCGTATTCACTCGTGCTCGGCACGGCCTCTCCTGTATCCTGCCATCCACGATGATGTCCACCATTCTTCCGTTCACGGCACTATGCGTCAGGTGATTGGATGGCTCCGACGGTCCCCCCCATGTCACACGCCAAGTCGGTTCTCGCGTGTTGCTCGTTTGCTTGTGCGCTTCCCTGCTGATGGTCCTCCACGTCATATCCTGGTTGGTTACGTACCCGACACACTCCTCCAGAGGGTCCTCGACGACGTCCCTGAACTGCCCCTTTGTCTTCCCCGAGACGTACACTTTCGTTATCGGAAACGGGCGCAACTGTCGCCTCGGCCACTAGGTGCTCCCTCCCCGGCTCCGCGCTATTCCGTCTGCCCCTGGCATCCAGTACTTTGACGCTCTCGTCAACTCTTACTACCAGGGCGCCAAGACGTTCCCCGTCGTCCTCCACGACGTCCACGTGCTGGCAGAGGTCTACCACCTTTTCGCCGAGTTCTTCCACGTCTTCCGTCACGCCAATCAGTTCGCCATCAATTTTCGCCGATAGCTCCGTCTTCATCTCTTTCAGCTCGGCAGCGAGGTTGTTGTTTGACGTTTCCATTTTGGCAGCGAGGTTGTCGTTTGCCGTCTTCATCTCTTTCAGCTCGGCAGCGAGGTTGTCGTATGATGTTTCCATTTTGGCAGCGAGGTTGTTTCTCTTCTTCATTTCGGCAACGAGGTTGTCTTTTGCCGTCTTCATCTTGGACATTTCTGTCTTCATTTCGGCGAATAATTCTTCCATCATTGCCATCATCCTGGTTTCCGAATCTCCCTCCATCTTGGTTCTAACGTTGCAACTTCTAACGACGATGTAACGAAACTAGAAGCAATTCGACGGATCCCACTCCTGACACCAGTGTAACTTTTGGTGAGGTGTGAAGTAAATACGACAGATGTAGCCGAGATAAAGAAACACTTTTATTTCTGTAAACAGTAACTTTGTACACTCGTTGCAACAACAAGAAAGTCTTTTTCGATTCTCCAACAGCAGGGCTCCGAACTCGTAACACAAAGAACTAACTCTTCTCCGTCGGCACAACTCTTCACATCGTCTGTCCGTCTCCGTCGGCACGACTACTCAACCTTCACATACGTCTGACTGACTCTTCTCACACTTTACCGCTATTTATATCTCCCAGGCACTATTCTGGAAGCTTCAGGAAGGTTCACTTATTGCGGCGAGATACAAAGTAGAAGACTCCAGAAGAATCTATCCTTTTCTCTCTTTCGGCAAGCGCCCCAACAATGCGGCCATTCTCTGTCTCTTTCCTTCGGCTCCTTTGCGGTAGTGCCGACAATAATGCGATGGGTGACACTGCGGTTGTCGGCAATTAGATGCGGCGGGCGCGGTGACAATACCTTTGAGAGCCTAGTTGTTAACAATGAAACTTTAGATGATATTCAGAGGTTTCACTACCTTCTCTCTTCACTAACAGGAGAAGCACATAATTTAATAGCTAACATTCCTGTCACAAGTTGTAATTTCAAGGTTGCATTGGAAACTATTGGCAATCGTTATGACAATTTGAGACTTATTGCCTCAGCTCATCTTGCACGTTTGTTGAGTTTACCCGCTGCTCACAAATCATCTGCAAAGGAACTTAGGGCCTTAATAAATCAAACCATGAGTAATTTAAATGGAATCAACGCGTTAAACATAGAAATTCCATTGGAAGAATTGATAGTATCTCAACGAGTGTTAGATAAGTTGGATGTAACTATAAAGAAAGAATTTGAAGACACATTAGATTCAAATAACTTTCCTGCATTTAAAGATATTATTACATTTCTAGAAAGAAAATGTAAATCGCTAGAAATAATCAATCCAAAATGGAATACAACTTGTTCAACCATGTCAAATGTTAACACACAGAAAGTTGTAAATCGCAAACACAACTCCAGTTTTCAACAGGCTTATGCTGCTATAGCCTTAAACTGTGCATATTGTAATTCTTCACATGCCTTATCAAAATGTAAGGCATTTGTTCAGGCTCCTGTATTAGAACGCAGAGCTTTTGTTAAGGATGCCAACCTGTGTTTTAACTGCTTACGATCTGGTCATACAGTCAGAAATTGTAGATCATCGAATTGTCGCACCTGTGGTAAAAGGCACCACACTTTAGTACATCTTGATGCTTCCAAACAGCAATACAGTTTCAGTAACAATGAAGGTTATTCAAGTCATGATCCCTTGCACACAGATAATGGTGTAAATAGCTACTGTGCATTGAAATTTGAACCTCGTAAACACATTTTGTTGTCTACAGCATTGATTAAAGTTAAAAATGACAAGGGTATTTGGCAGACGTGTAGAGCTTGCAAGATACAGGTTCTCAGTCATGCTTCATATCAGAGGCCTGCGCTCAGAGGTTAAGACTTAGACGACATCATGATCCTAAACCTGTTCAAGGAATTGGCAATACAGTTTCAGAAACCAAACATGGAATTTGTATCAAAATTGGATCATTTGTAACTGACTTTGTTATGTCAGTAGGTTGCTTAATTTTACCCAAGGTGACAGAAAATCTGCCTGCAGATAAAATTGACTGCAGTGATTGGAAATTATCTAGGAATATTTCATTTGCTGATCCTAAATTTCATGAGCCTGGAAAGATAGATATTCTGTTGGGAGCAGAAGTCTGTTCATACATTCAGCGCCAAGGTAAATTACATCGTGATAATAATCATCCTGTTTTAATGGAAACAGAGTTTGGTTGGGTACTTGCAGGAAAATATTCAGACTATGAAAGATCCTGTAATATTCCACGGCGGCCGGTAGTATCATGTTTCGCTAAGACTGAAGTCAGTATACAGCACCAATTGCAGAAATTCTGGGAGATTGAGGAGTTGAATCACACTCCAAAAACAATGAATGATAAAGCATGCGAGGCTCATTACACTCAGAATACAAGAGATTCGTCAGGAAGATTTGTGGTTCGATTTCCATTTAGAGAAGATCCTAAAAAGTTAGATGAGTCTAAGATGATGACCACAAGAAGATTACATCAGTTAGAAAGAAAACTAATCAAGAACCAAACATTGAAGGAAGATTATGTGCACTTTTTACAAGAATATGAAACACTGGGTCACATGCAAGTGGCAAGACCCACTACAAGACTTTGTTATTATATGCCTTATCATGCAGTACTTAAGACAGACAGCTCAACTACGAAGACCAGAGTAGTTTTTGACTGTTCTGCAGCTTCTAAGAATGGATTTTCATTGAATGATTTATTGTATGTTGGTCCTACTATTCAACAGGACATTTGTTCTATCGTCCTAAGATTTAGGACACATGAAGTAGCATTTACTGCTGATGTTGCCAAAATGTATAGACAAATTTGGTTACATCCAGATGATCAAGTATATCAAAGAATACTGTGGAGAAGCGACCCTACAGCTCCAATACAAGAGTATCAGCTGAAGACTGTAATGTATGGTATGGCTTGTTCTCCATTTCTAGCTATTCGTTGCCTGCAGCAATTGGCTCATGATGAAGCACATAAGGTTCCAAAGGCTGCTGCAATTGCATTGAATGATTTTTATGTTGATGATTGTATTTCAGGATGTGCAACCTTACATGAGGTACAAAAACTTCAGAAGGAATTGGTAGCCATGTTATCAAAGGGTGGATTTTTGTTGCGTAAGTGGTCCAGCAATTATTCTGAGTTTTTAACTAACATCACACCAGACCAAAGAGAAACTAGTTTACCATTTCAGCTTGACAAAAATGGAGTGAAAACACTTGGACCACTATGGCATTCTACTGAGGACAAGTTTCAGATTGCAGATTGTCTTAAAATGAACTGCTACGCACAAGCATTTACAAAAAGAGTAGTATTGTCAATAGTTGCTGGTATATTTGATCCCTTAGGCCTCATAAGCCCTATTGTTATTATATGCAAGATGTTTCTACAAAGGTTATAGCAAGAGAAATTAATGTGGGACCAACCCATATCAGAGGAATTGGCTACAGATTGGAAGAAGCTCCACAACCAACTTCATTTGATTGATAACATTCGCATAGATCGCAAAGTAGTTGGTTATGATTCTGTAGGCAATATAGAGTTACATGGTTTTTGCGATGCTTCAGAAATGGCAAATGGCGGATGTATATATGTCCATTCATCAAATAAGAAAGGAGTTACATGAGTAAAACTTCTTTGTGCCAAGTCTCGAGTTGCACCACTAAAGAAATTATCACTTCCACGTTTAGAATTATGTGGTGCATTGCTTCTTGCTCGTCTATTGGAAAAAGTCAAAAAAGCACTGAACTTATCATTTAAGCACGTATACTTGTGGACAGATTCTACTGTGGTATTGTCATGGTTGTCAGCACCTTCAACACAGTGGAAAACTTTTGTAGCTAATAGAGTTTCTGAAATTCAAGATATTTCTGAAAATGCAGTATGGAGACATGTTCCTTCACAACACAACCCAGCAGATTTGATATCAAGGGGTGTGTTTCCCGAGAATCTTATAAATGACAAATTATGGTGGGAAGGACCAATTTGGTTACATGAGGAACCAAAGGTGTGGCCTGTACTGGGTACCATTTCAAACCCTCAGGAAGTTCCAGAGTTAAGTTTCAAAACAACTTGTCATGTTGCAACTATTAGTGACGATGGAATAATCACACGATTCTCCAGCCTAACCAAATTGCAATACATTGTAGCATATGTATATAGATTTTGTAAGAATTGTGTTAAGCCAAAGGCAGAAAGAATAACTGGATCTCTCACACTTACAGAGATTCAAGATTCATTGAGTAAACGGATTCAAATTGGACAGCAATCAGGATTTAGCGTAGAAGTGCAGCAACTAGCAATGAAACAGGCAGTTAATATTAACAGTCGCTTGAGATCTTTAAATCCTTTTCTCGACAGTAGAGGGTCACTTGGAGTTGGTGGACGGTTAGAACACTCTAACCTAACGTATGATCAAAAGCATCCTCTAATTTTGCCACGTCATCATTTAACCAATCTGATTATACAGCATGAACATAAACGATTGTTGCATGCAGGTTGTCGACTTTTATTGACTTCTCTTAGGGAAAGATATTGGATATTAAATGGCAGAAACACTGTTAGACATTTGATTCATAATTGCATAATATGTTATAAGCTAAAGGCAGAAACAGCAAAACAGTTAATGGGACAACTACCGCGCGCACGAGTGGAAGCAACTAAACCATTCTTGAATTGTGGCATTGATTATGCAGGGCCATTTTACATAAAGTCTAGCACTCGCAGAACAACGACAAAGGTAAAGTGCTGTGTATCTTTATTTGTTTGTTTTACTACCAGAGCAGTGCACTTAGAAGTTGTGAGTAACTTGTCTACAGAAGCATTTACTGCAGCATTGAAGAGATTTGTATCTCGACATGGCATATGCCAGAATATTTATTGTGACAATGGCACAAATTTTAAAGGTGCAAGAAGGGAGTTGAAGGAATTACAAGAGCTCCTTAACTCTCAGCAGACTAAGGAAGAAATAGAGATTTGCAAATTATGAAGGTATAACTTGGCACTTCATACCACCCAGAGCACCACATTTTGGCGGCCTGTGGGAAGCAGGTGTAAAATATTTTAAATACCACTTTAGACGTGTTATGGGCGCATCATGTCTTACTTATGAAGAATTCCATACCCTGACCTGTCAGATAGAAGCTTGTCTGAATTCCAGACCCTTAGTTCCTCTCTCATCTGATCCTAATAATCTCAAAGTTCTGACTCCTGGTCATTTCTTAATTGGTACAGCTTTAAACAGTTTACCCCAGCCAGATCTCGGTAGTGCTAAACTTAGCTTGCTAACTAGGTGGGAGAAATTACAGCAACAACTTCAGGAATTCTGGTCCAGATGGTCACGTGAATATTTGCATCATCTTCACAGCGATCTAAGTGGAACAGTCCACATGCAAATGTCAAGCAGGGTGCAGTCGTCATAGTGAAAGAAGACAACCTTCCTCCACTCTGCTGGAAGCTGGCAGTGGTTGAGGGAGTGCATCCAGGAGCAGATGGGTTAGTTCGAGTTGCAACAATTCGCACAGCAACTGGGGTATTTAAGAGACCTATTGTTAAACTGTGTCCTCTTCCTCAAGAGACAGACATAATTTAATGCATGTACTGATATAATTGTTTATGAAGAAATAAGACTTATTTCTTGGCGGCCAGTATGTTCAGTGACTGATATTTGAATTGCAGTCGAAAGGTTGGCTAGCCTGTTTTGATGGTTGCCAAGGGAGGTAACTATGTACTATGTAAACTATGAAGAATAAATTATCAAAAAGGATACAGTCCATTTTATTACCATGACGGTAACAACCTTAGTAATATTGTCTTAAACGATATTTTCATTGTAATTATATTTTTGTTTGGTTATCTGGCGCGTAAACAAATAAAAGTGAAGGTTTCCCAATACAGGAACAGGTAAGATACAATTAGCCATGCGAAAAATATGGGTTTTAAATATTAATGCCGCAAACACTTAATGACTGGGATTTATTTATAGTCATAGCGAAAGTAAGCCGCACTGGACACTGCAGTCATTTAAATTCAAACGGCATTTCAGTCGGAATCATGACGTGTTTCCACGAAACGGAGGACTTCCAATATGCATCAAGTTCATCAGCTGGTTATGACCGTGGAAACACTGGCAATGTATGACGAAAATCTCCTAGTAACAAAATCATTGCACCACCAAATCGAATTTGATTATTCCATAGATCTTGCATCGTTCGGTCTAATGCCTCCAGACATTTTATGTGCCATCGTGCATTTGTCCCGCACTGTCAATTTACATTTCTGCAAAACCTTTGCCATTGCAGGGTTTTTCAAAATGTTGCAGATCGGAGTTTCATTGCTTTGCATATTCAAAAGCAGTTTTAGCGCTGAATGGGCTATTCGACCGCCTTCCAGAAGTTTAGCTGCAATGCCTGAAGAACCAAATGCGATTGCAATTTCACTGTGTGAGCAAATTGTTGCTAAAATCAATCAAATACAAAAAGGTTTTCCTATGCAAGTAGGAACGTCCAAGGAGTAAAGCCCTCCAGTTCCGTCACTTACAATAAAATTTTCATAAGGGTATCAAATATCTACTTTTGTTGTTGCTTCAACAGCGAAAGATTTATTCGAACTGATTTTCTTGAACCATCAAGATCGTACAGTTTTTCGCGCTACAACTGTTGATTAAAAGCTTCGTGCATCGGACGATTGGGCGCGGCCATGCCTAATTGAGATAATACTTTACTTGACATCATCAAGAAAGTGTTGTCAATTGATATTAATCAATTGCCTCATTGTAAATTTCTTCATTAACTTGTAAACTTGGATTTCCTATTCTAATGCGCATTTGATGCAAGCTATCGTCACACATATCGTCTTTGTATCTGATCCATTGGTTTTGATGGGAAGCATGTTGATATAATTATAGAAAACAAAGTTCGTATTTCATGACATTGTGAAGAAATTACAGCATCATTTAGAGTGTAATACCAATGAGTGTTATTTTCTAACAGTTGCAAATGCTGACATGCATCTTTGTAAGAGCCACACAAAACATTATTAACAGTTTCTAGATGTTGGAATGATGTTGGGCCTTGAACATTGACTAATAGCAATCACAAATAAAAACACATATCGTTGCTTGGATGGACTGAATAAATTCATCTATTACATCTGTCGAATATACATTTGGGTAACCTGGAACAGGGTTTCCTTGTTTCCGTCGTTGAAAGTTTTTGGAGGATTGATTCCAAGTATAATATTTTGGCATTTCGGAGTGCAGCAGTGTTTGGGTGAAATCATTATTCTAACACATTTTAAAAAATCTAATGTGATGCACTCACATGACTTTCTCTACTCTTGTACTAACATTTACTAACTCCTTATTCCTATATCTTCTTCGTGATAGTTGACATAAACGTTTTCAGAAATTATCTTATTGGTTATTTCCTTGTAGGTGCAAAGAGAATGTTAGAATGCTGTAGACTTTCAGCGACAGACTTTCAGCTTTGAGATTCGTTCTCTTTGCACACTTAACATATAAAAAATGAGTAACGGTGTTCCGTTTCAAGAAAGTCAAGTTTTCCGAAACTCACACACATAACAAAGAATATCTCCGAAACGATTCACCCTGCAAGAAAATTTATTTGACATTAATGGTGTATTTTAGCAAGATCTACATTTTTTGCATAGTATGATTTGGTCTATCTATAACGGTTTACCAGTTATGTAAAAGTTGTCCAGAGTAAATACGACTACAGGGGCTACAGCCAGAAAATTCAACATATACATTTCATTTGTCATAAAAACATCTCAAACATATGACATTTCAATCAAAGTCCTTAGAGTCATTTTCAAGACAATCAAAATGTTCTAAAAATTTTCCATGTAAAGGGTAGTTTAGAATGTGGCTATTTTCTTCAAAATCTTCGTTTCGCATCCTTCAAAGACACTAACCTTAAATCTAACTTTGGTTTTAAGCTACTTTTCGTTTTTGAGTTATGCTGTCCGCAGACAGACAGACAGACGGACTCACACACACACACACACACACACACACACACACACACACACACACACACACACACACACACAAACACACACACAGGGACCTTTTCTAAAAATGCTTTTTTTGGTTTCAGGGGGGTCTCAAAACATATATTTCCGGTGAAATCTCGACATCGAATTTTTGGGTGGAATACAATGCTTCCCCTACTTACAGTAGAGAAAGTAAAATATGAACAACGATGTTCCATTTCACGAAAGTTTTAAGTTTCTCGAAACTGACACGAATAATAAATATCTCCGAACTGGTTCACTCTACAAATTGTGTGTTTTAGCGAGATCTACATTTTTTTGCGTAGTAAGATGTCTTACGGTTTAAGAGTTATTCAAAAGTCATCCAGAGTAAACAGGACTGCATAGGCTATAGTCAGAAAATTCAAAATATACGTTTCATTTGTCATACGAATATGTTAAACATATAGAATTTTAATCAAATTCGTTAGAGCCATTGTCAAGAAAATCAAACTTTTCGAAAAATTTTCCAAATAAAGGGCAGTTTAGGGTCGGGCTATTTTCTTCAAAATCTTCATGTCGCATCCTTGAAAGACATTAAACTTAAATACCAACTTCGGTTTTTAACTGACCTTTCGTTTTTGAGTTATG
Organism: Tenodera sinensis; assembly: GCA_030765045.1. Lineage (NCBI taxonomy): Eukaryota > Metazoa > Arthropoda > Insecta > Mantodea > Mantidae > Tenodera > Tenodera sinensis. The sequence goes on from CM060966.1 coordinate 54,853,889, forward strand.
CTGTCCACAGTTGACAGACACACACATGGGCCTTTTTTCTAAAAATGCTTTTTTTGGATTCAGGGGGTCTCAAAACATATATTTCCGGTGAAATTTCGACATCGAGTTTTTGGGTGGAATACAATACCGGTAGAGAAAGTAAAAAACTAGTCAAGGTTGTAGATGGTGATTGAAAAGCTCGCCTTAATGCGTTCTGTGCCATGTGCGTTTTCTGTGCGTTCTTTGACCATTTTCTAAGTATATGACTAAGTCAGGCATGGGGAAGAGGGGTGAAAGAAGTGTAATCGAGTAAATACCTTCACTTACTGACACAATTTGAAGGACTGAACAGTTCTCTCAGGTAGACAGACACTAACGGGAGGTGTGCTCTAGTAGTTAACTGCTGGAGGGGGAAGCGACACATTTAAGTTCTCCCCATATTAGAGTTGAGTGAACAACATTGGGGTGTCTCTCATGAATGGGAAGCGCAAAACTGCGCCAAATTGCTTCATTACTACTAACATACCGACCCATTTGCTATTGGGTAACTTCGCCATTGGAATACTCTGCACCAACTCCAATCACAGCCATGTCACTTCCTTTGATTACATGTTTACAAATGTATTTGATAGATTTCACGAAATGGCAAGATTCAACATTGATGTGCGCCTTGAAAGACTTTGATAGGATCAGTGAATCTGGAACAATCCAACGATTGTCAATTTCAATGTTTTGTTGATTCACTTTGACACTTGATGTTCAGTTTTGTGCAGTCGATCGGCGGCGATACAGTGAATAACCATCATTTCCGGTAATTGTGTTTGCTACTAATGCCTATAGATAACGCTTCAAACATTTACCATCCTTCATGCGTAGTAAATTCTGATTGTGTTCCACAGGGACCTCGAATCTTATTTTTAATAATTACCTCATGCAAACCTGGATCTACTTGCACATTAGGGATATCAACTGCTATCACTTCAGCAGCTTCATTTGGTCTAACTTACTAACCAACCAAATCGGAATATGTGCATGAGGCAATCCATGTTTCTACCACTCCACAGAATACATCTAGTAGCCCATCTAGCCAAGCACGCTATGTTTCACAATGAAATCCATTAAAGATTTCACTTTTGTTTAAAGATTCTTGTCGTAATGTCAAAGTGATCAATAGGTGATTGACCAGGGAATAAATAAACTTTTATTTCTATCCACTGCGGATTGCACGTGAATTTGATAAAGAGTAGATGAGACGTAGGTTTAAGGGCGTTCAACTGCATGGTCATCAGCGCACTTACAACGTATTCATGGCAAAAGTCATGACTTCAATCACTTCAATCAAAAATAAAATTTAAAAAATAAAATAAAATTACGAAATTCCATATGCATGTAGTATTACATTTTCTGCAATGGAACATGCTGAAATAAATTGTTATTGTAAAAAAAAAAAGTAAAAAATAAAATATGTACATAAATATAAAAAATCTGATGTGTTGCACTCATATGACTTTCTCTACTTTTGTACTAACCATTCTCACAAACGCTTGTTCCTGTATCTTCTTCGTGTTAGTTGATTAACATTTGTAGAAATTATCTTATTGCTCGATTTCTTGCTCATGCAATGGGAACATAGGAATACAATAGGTTTTGAGAGATAGTCAAATCTTTTGAAGCTTTGAGATCCAGTTCCCTTGCACGCTTAACATATAAAAAATGAACAACGATGTTCCATTTCACGAAAGTTTTAAGTTTTCTGAAATTGACACAAGTAACAAGGAATAACTTCGAAATGGTTCACTCTAGAAAAAAGAAAAAAAAATCAGACATAAATCGTGTGTTTTAGGAAGATCTACATTTTTTGTACATGCTGACCTGTCATGGCATGTAATACGTCCTCTGATTGGTGATCAGATGATATGGTCGGTGAATTTATTTTGATAACTCTCCCGGTCAGGTCGGTGAGACCCATAAACCAACGACAGGTGTGGTCCTTCAGACATTCTGGGGGTTGTGAGAGAGCGATGTGACCACCAAAACATAAAAATATGGTGCTCTCTAAAAAGCGGTTACTATTACTACTATTGCTCTCTTCAATATCATCAGTGAAAAATTTTGGAGAGCAAGAGGATTAATGACTTCATTGTCAGAAATCCAGCATTAGCTAACAACAACATTTTTTGTACAGTAAGATTTTGCCTATTTCTTAGGGTTTACGACTTATTTAAAAGCAATCCAGAGTAAATAGGACCATGTGGATTATAGCCAGAAAATTCAAAATATACACTTTCTTTGCCACAAAAATATCTTAAACATATGACATTTTGATCAAAATCGTTAGAGCCATTTTCAAGAAAATCAAAATTTTCCATGTAAAGGGTAGTTTAGGGTGTCGCATCCTTCAAAGAGACATTAAACTTAAATACCAATTTTGGTTTTTAACCGACTTTTCGGTTTTAAGTTATGCTGTCCACAGACTGACACACACACACACACACACACACACACACACACACACACACACACACACACACACACACACACACACACACGGACCTTTTTCTAAAAGTGCTTTTCTTGGATTCAGGGGACTCAAAACATATATTTCTGGTGAAATTTCGACATCGAATTTTTAGGTAGAATACAATACTTCCTCTATTTACCAGTAGGGAAAGTAAAAATAGGGTGGCAATAGCCATAATTAATACAAGGTGATAAATATTTAAAAAAAAAAAAAAAAAAAAAAAAAACATAAAGGAAAATGACACATCTAAAGCTTCAAATCCTCGAACTCATGTTACACTGCGCTAAAAACTTTAAAACTCTATCAACCACTGTTTTGTCATCCGCTAAGACCTCTGCAAGTCTGGCAGGCAGCTACAGAGACTCTCGAAGGGGCGCTAGAGAGGAACACTAGCAGCACGTGACGGACTGATAAAAGGTTATCACACAGCGTACATAGAAAGCATGGTCCTGTTTAAATAGGTAACTATACGAAAAAGTACAGTGGCCAATGCGCAACAGAACCATGTTAACCTCGTCGCGCCGAGATATGCCAGAAGAAATTACCCACTTTATCGGAAGTTCTTTCACTTCTCTAAGCTTATTACCGCGGAGAGCTGACCACTCTTCGTGCCAGCACGACAGCACCGCTCTCCGCACTTCAAGCCTAAAGTCTTCCGAAGTAACACGAGAGATTGTAATGCTGGGTTCTGTGGTTGCCGCCTTTGCTGCCAAATCCGCCATTTCATTACCTTGCAAACCTAAGTGACCAGGAAGCCATGCACAAACCACGTGAATTTGGTAAGTAAATCCGCTTTTCCATAATGACGATCATACGACATGGGACCTTGAGCATATTCGTGCATATGTCGAGGACCTGAGATGTATGTTGCTCGAAGAATTATCATCCGGCCAACATTCTCTGCATTTCCATCAATGTTAATCGCATCTCGAAGGTGAATTTACTCTTCAGGGCGGAGTTTGGTCAGCTGCAACCTGAAGAATGTCAACCGCTCTGGTTGAATTTTGACATACATATCAATTGCATATTGGTGAAATAATTGTCGATATTACAACTATGATTGTCTTCATTTTCACGAACCACTGGGCGGTATGAATAATAGTTCATTGAACTGACCTTTTCTTGGTTTCGGTTCCTGTAAATAAATTATTGTTTTAATCATAGAGATTGAACCTGCATATAATACATATACCAGCTGATACAGTAAATTTTTAATTACCTGTAAGGGGATTTATCATCTTGATTGAGAAATAATAACCATTTTCACCTTGTCAAAATATGTTGGCATATTGTAGCGCATCATATTATGAAGGTTGTGTTTCGTACACATGCTGTAACTGTTAATTCCGGCAATGTAAAACAATATCACGGGTTTCCAAATTTTCTCCAACTTATAACAATAGCAACTTCTTCAATTGTTAGTGCACTGAAACGTCTTGTATGCTGGTCCAAAGGAGCTTATCAGCTCTGATTACAATTTCGTGATTATCAGATGTTTGAACAATGTAATCAACTGATTGTGTTGTCGATAGAAAGTTTGCAATTCTTCCATATTATACCTCTTTGCCGAACTGCAACTTACATAACCAATGGCATATGCTGGGATTGTGACTTGGGCTACCGCTAGACCTAACAGATAGGGACAATAAGGAGTTTGATTAACCTTTGGTTAGTCGCGCGCCCTTGTAGAACACGTTGGTCGCGCGGGGCCTAGTAAGCTCGCGTTGTTTTTGTGCTTATAGATTTGTATTTATTTTTTACTTTACTATGTATAGTAAAGTAAAGGAATTATTGAACTCCACTCAAACATTCGATGTCGAAATTTCACCGAAAATATATGTTTTGATGCCCCAGAATAAAAAAAAAGTTTTAGAAAAGGGTCCGAGCGCACGTGTCTATGTGTGTGTGTGTGTGTGTGTGTGTGTGTGTGTGTGTGTGTGTGTGTGTGTGTGTGTGTGTGTGAGTGTCCGCGCGTGTGTGTCAGCCTGTGGACAACATAACTCAAAAACCAAAAGCCAGTTAGAAACTAAAGTTGATATTTAAGTTCAATGACTTTCAAGGATGCGACACGAAGATTTTAAAGAAAATTCCTCCCTAATCTGCCCTTGAATGTAAAATTTCGAAAATGTTGACTTTCTTGAAAATGGCTCTAACGACTTTGATTAAAATGACATATATTTGAGAAATATTTATGACAAATGAAATGTATATCTTGAATTTTCTGGCTATAGCCCATGTAGTCCTATTTTCTCTGGATGACTTTTGCATAACCAGTAAACCGTAAGAGATAGACCAAATCTTACTATAAAAAAGTGTGGATCTTGCCAAAACACACAATTTATGCCTAAATAAATTTGTTATAGAATGAACCATTTCGGAAATATTTCTTGTTATATCTGTGAGTTTTGGAGAGTTTATACTTCTGTGAAATGGAATATCGCTATTCATTTTTATATGTTAACCGTGCAAAGAGAACGGAATTTGAAAGGTTAAAGAGATTTGATGTCGCTCAAAGCCTATTGGTTTCCCATATTCTCTTTGTACCTACAAGAAGATAATAAGATAATTTCTGCAAATGTTTATCTCAACTAACACGAAGAAGTTAGGAAAAGGAGTTTGTAAGAATGGTTAGTACAACAGTAGAGAAAGTCATATGAGTGCAACACATCATATTTTTCAAACATCGTTATTCCTTCATTCCCCTGTTTGGCTTAATTTAGCTTAAAATATACACGGCTTTTATTAGCATTATCTTACTGGATAGGTTAAAGTTAGATAAAATGTAGTGTGAATACAGTACACATTATAATTTGTACTACACTACATGGAAAGACAATAAATTGTGATCTTCAGGTAACTGTACTTATAATTTGAAATGTACATTAAGTGTAATGCGAGAAAAAAAGCGTGTAAGCCATAGTAGGGTAGCTGGGGGAAGGCTGGTGCAGTTTTTTATGGGCAAGATGGCCGCCATGCGTAATCTAAGCATTACTAGGTAAGGTGGCAGAGGGGCGCAGGATGTAGGCGTCTGAGGCTGACTCTAGGGATAACTTTCAAAGCCTATAGCAGTGTATGTATGTTTATGAGCGTTCAAGTACGGTAGCTGGGGGAAGGCTGGCGCAGTTTTTTATGGGCAAGATGGCCGCCATGCGTAATCTAAGCATTACTAGGTAAGGTGGTAGAGGGGCGCAGGATGTAGGCGTCTGAGGCTGACTCTAGGGATAACTTTCAAAGCCTATAGCAGTGTATGTATGTATGTTTATGAGCGTTCATGGTAGTTGAGTATGCCGTTCACTATATCGATGTATCCTACCTAACGCAACAGCTTTCTATCTTGTTTAAAAATATTACCCCAGCATAATGACACCTCGCCCCACATAGTGGCGCTAACCTAACCTAATCTAACCTAACCTAACCTAGCTCCTACTCGTTTTACTAGACCTTTCATAATTTAACCTAACCTAAGCCCCATACTTCTACTCGTCTAACCTAACCTTCATCCTTATTGCTCAACCTAAACCCTACTCATTTTTCTCTAGCCTTTCAAATTTAACCTAACCTAAGCCCCATACTTCTACTCGTCTAACCTAACCTTCATCCTTATTGCTCAACCTAAACCCTACTCATTTTTCTCTAGCCTTTCAAATTTAACCTAACCTAAGCCCCATACTTCTACTCGTCTAACCTAACCTTCATCCTTATTGCTCAACCTAAACCCTACTCATTTTTCTCTAGCCTTTCAAATTTAACCTAACCTAAGCCCCATACTTCTACTCGTCTAACCTAACCTTCATCCTTATTGCTCAACCTAAACCCTACTCATTTTTCTCTAGCCTTTCAAATTTAACCTAACCTAAGCCCCATACTTCTACTCGTCTAACCTAACCTTCATCCTTATTGCTCAACCTAAACCCCACTCATTTTTCTCTAGCCTTTCAAATTTAACCTAACCTAAGCTCCATACTTCTACTCGTCTAACCTAACCTAACACCTCATCTAATGATTTATTCTTCATCCCTATTGCTCACCTAATCCCTACTCCTTTTACTCGGTCTTTCAATTTAAACCTAATCTAAGCCCCATACTTCTACTCGTCTAACCTAACCTAACGTTACTTAACCTAAGTGAGCATAAACCTTCCTATTTATTAAGATATTTTAACCTAACTTAACCTGTTTCACTCCTAGTTTGCTTCAGCGTTCTATTCTTCTATAACCTATTCTAACCTTCACACCGTACCGTTTCAGGCTTAAACATTTCGCATTCGTTTGCAGATGTTTTTCAGCAACTTTAGATACTTTGAAGCTATTAGACCCCTAACGTATGAACCCTAAGCATTTTCTAAACATTTCTCGGTATTTAGAGTTTGGTAGGTATTCTAGCCACTTTTGCAGTATTCTGGAGAGTTTTGTGAATGTTTTAAGCTTTGTCATGATTTTTCGTGTTTTCACATCTTTAGCATCTATTGATACTTTTGATGAGCATGTAGACCCTTTTAGCGATTTGTTATGCTTTCACGATCAAATTTCTCCTTTTGTAAAAAGTGTGATGTTCACGCCTAAAACATTGCTTACGGTCTTTCTAAGACTAACCTAACTCAACCACAAACCTCTTTAGAGATATTTCCTCATCCTTATTTGTTCATTGTTCTTGTACCCCCCCCCCTCCCGCCCTCTCTTTCTTAAACTAACATTAGAAGACGTTTCAACCTTGTTATCAACTAGCTATTCTCTTGTACACTGCTCCAGTATGCTGTGCATCTTAACCTCATTTAGTGATTTTTTGTATAGTTCTGTATGTTCTAATGGTAAAAGGTCAAACGCTGCTTTCTTCCCTTCTAAGACTATCCTAACCTAACCTAACCAACCACCTCCAACACCAGCACCGCCATAACCTGCACAACCACAACCATCGCAGCACCCTCACCTCCACCATCACCAGCGCCACCATAACCTACATCACCATCATCACCAGCGTAACCATATCCTGCACCACCGTAATACTCTGCAGCTATTGTATATAGTATGTTCGACATTTTTTTCCATATCTAACCTGAGGTAACCCTACATTTCTTATGAAGTATTATTTAGAGCTTTAGTCTGCTTTGATTTCTCTCCCTCCTTTATAGGGCTTTTAAACTTTCATTAGATGTCCTAACCATTGATGTTGAAGCTCTTGTTACAGCTATCTTTGCCCTCTGTCACAGAATTTTACACAACTGTATGACTATTTTGCTTGGTTCTGTATGTTCTGGCGGTAACATAACGAACACGACATGCAGTTTTCTAAGTCTAACCCCACCCATTATGATCTAACTTGCTTTTAAATGTTCTTTATAAGTTTATTTAACATTGTGTTTTCTAACTCTTTATAGAGCTTTAAACTATCACTAAAAGATGTTCTACCCGCTGATGTTGAAGTAGTCATAGCTCAGTATTTTTAAGAGACATTCAGCAATATCTTTGATAGTATTTTAACACAGTCTTCTGGTTATATAAAATTAATCAGGGTATACTTACTTTAAGGTAGTAGGGTAGACGCCTCTCCTCTTTTATCTGGGCTGGAGACCAGCACTAGATTTAGTCTAGTAGCAGAGTTAACGCCTCCTTTTATAATTTCTATTTTTTTTTTCTTTCTTCGACAAGCACCATGGGAAGCACGGAGAAGCCAGGTGAGGATTTTTTTATTTTTTCTTCCTTCTTCGTCAGACATCATTGGAGGCGTGGAAGAGTCAGTTGATTAAAGTTTCATTTTCTACAGGAGACGTAACGGAGAAAATAATTATCTTGAGATCTAAGTTGCATTCTCTTACGCATGGGTTGCAACGCTGTAATGCCCGTACGCTTATGTTGATATTCCATCCTCTGCAATTACTCTCTTGTCATCATGAGGCGAGAGAGCTATTTTATTAGATTCAACTGTAGAAACATTATGATGTTGGGATAGGATTAAGTTCATAGGGGTTCTTACGATTTTTAAAGTTTTAAGGCACTCCATATAGCTATTGAAGCTGATGTATTGTTTAATGGCGCTATGTTTTATACCTTTGATCTTTTTTATCACAGAGCCATCAATATCGAGAGCATACATTTTAGGTCTGAGACCAACGAAACGGTGAATGATTTTACCACTTGCTTCATATTTAAACTTTCCCAACACTTTCTTGTTTTGTGTAGAATAGCATATATGGTTAGCAGGGTAATCCGCTGTATCCAAATGTTCAAGCATGTGTAATTTATCCTGGTATATATCAGTTGTAGTCACTCGATGGATGAAGGAATCTGTATCTGTATACAACAGTTTAAGGTTTTCAGCTCCATAATATGGAAGTAACACATCATATTGATACGAATACATTAGCGTCTTGGAAATGTCTAGCACGCTCATACCAATGTACATAGGCTTGTTGAACACTATTTTACGAGAAGCCATATGGACAGATGCAAGAGTAGGCCCGTATATAGTTCGATAGATAAATGTAGGCTTGGCTATAAGTTTTTCCAGAGTCTTCTCGTTGGTAACAAGGCGTATATCCATTCGATTACGCATACTCTCCATAGTTTTGCCAAACATAGCGTTGTTGAAAAGTTTGTACAAATCCTTTTCAAAATCGTTTCTTGCTTGCTGCCGTAGACGGTTATTAAATTCGACGTAAGGCTTTAACCAACAAGACTGACAGAATTTTAGTGCTCGATGAATCTTTACTAGTCGTAGACCATGACTAAGAGCCTCTTTCAAGGTCATGTAATGTACCACATACTTCTTTCGGGATCCAAGATGGGCAATTAGTTTCTTTGAAGACGATTCCCCAGGTTTCATACTCTCAGGCAGAAAGGGTAAATCATTATAAAGTTCATGCAGCTCTGTAGGATATTCCACGTCAACCTCCAAGATATATCCAAAGCAATCATTCCCCTTCAACGAGCCGAGATGTATATCTGCAGGAGAAACCCACGTAAATCCACCATAAGGAAGAGCGTGAGACTTTGCCCAGTCGTATTGGTTATTGGCGTCTTCGTATGTAATAAAACGAGAGGGTTTACGAGGATCATACTGCTCCATATAGATGTTGTTAGCCTCCACATACTGGTGAGAAATCTGGCATAACCCTCCTCTTATACCACCTTTAACCATGAATAGCTGATCGTAATCAAGAAGCAATTCTAACTCGATTCCAGTATACAGCAGCATAGCATCCCATGCAAGTCCTGGAGAGGTGAAATAATGCGCAGGATCGACTTTGTGTGTTTTCAGAGTTTGGTCTCTGAATGTTTCAAAGACATCCGTAAGGAGAAGAACATCAGAGGTTAAGTAAATATCACTGTATTCACCTAAGTTTCTCACATTAAACTGACTCAATACATTTCTAGCATGCTCATAGTCATCGCCGGTAATTTCTTCTTCATTTAATTTATTGTAGAATGCTTCCCTTGTAGGCAGATGAGTGTCGTTCAAAACATCCCATGATGTGAGGTAATCGTAGGGGAACACTCCCTTACGAGTCATCAAGCCAATCTTTTCTTCTCCGAAGTACTTCTTTGTTTCGGGATACGTAGTTAGGTTTTTCACTAACTTATCCAAGCTTGTATTCAGGAAACGGTAGGTATCCACAAACCTGAGTTTAATATCCCCAACTTACTTGGAGAATCATATATAACTTTCCTCTGAATTTGGTATAACCTCTACTCTTTCGCTTGTGCAACCTAACTCCTTAATAATGAAATGGGAGTTATGCATGAAGACAGGTGTTTTACAAGCTAGGTTACATTTATTGTGTAAAGATCCTCTGTACACCCCTGTCACGTGTTCGTGATCGCGAACCTTCCAATTATCTTCTGTAAATTCATTCCTACACAGGTAGCATATTGTAGAAGCATCGAATGATTCTTGTTCTTCAGCTGTAAGATTAAGAGGTTTAGCAGATTTGTATAAGACACTAATTTTATTTGCCAGATCCATCAGACATTCCATAAACTTCTGTGCAGCGTCAGGCCCTCGGTAAACATACGGTTCAGTAGGAAGAGTTGTTTCTAGTTGTCCAACACTAGACGAAGGTTTCACATAAGCGCAAAACCTCATAGGAGAATGATTTTGATAGGGAGTTGTGTAGGAAGTTTTAGGGTTAGAGGAACAGGTATGAAGAGGGGCGAGAATACATTCAAAATCGGCGTATATAACATAAGGAAGTTTCAGCATTCGTTCCACGTTTTTGAATTTAACGATAGAGTTATCCTTTGTAGGCATAACGCACCTAGCAATGCCGTATATGTCTACATATACATATAGGAAACGAAACGCACGAGAAATCATATTTTTCTTGGTAATCCTTGTACTTCTTTACACGCTGAGCATCCTTTTGAACGAACTTTGCAATAACCGCATATACAAAGCATTTTTGTCACTAGTTCTGAGGGTTTATACAGGCTTTTTTCGCATCCAAAGATGACGATAGAGGAATATAGCTGCTCCCTCGAAGATTATACTTGTTAATACGCAGTCGAACACCATCAACAGCCAGTAGAGCCCAATTACTACCTTTAAGCTTACTTTCCTCCATTTCAACACGAAGCTTCTCGAATTTTTTTTTCCAAGATGGCATCCAAGTCGCTATCTAAAAACATAGCCTGATTACGCGTTTTGAAGGCTTTGTTAGTAGTGTCTCCAACGGCATTCACAAACTAGCACTCAGCCAAAATGTTAATTTTCAAACTTTTATGACCCCGCAGCTCCTTCTGAACAGCATGAATTATACGCTGCTTAGCCTGCTGCAGGTATGAATTTAAATCCTGACTTGCTGCATTGGATGAAATATGATTTCAGCCGATCCTGAAAAGCTGTTTCATATTCTACAACATCATCTTAATCAGAAGATATTAACAATAATTTATGCTTAGCAGGTTCGAATTTGACTTTCTTAGCATCTATAGCCCTGTCGCACCGTCCTTCATGTACATCCCTTCGATTTTCAGTACCGTAAACATCACCGCAATGTCTACACTCGAAAAACTCTCCACATATCAGCTCATCCCTCTTCTTATGATAGTCGCGTAGAAAACTCTTTTCACATTTACTGCACTTATAGTCTGGTATAGCATTCAGAACCGATTCAATCACTCCACCACTCCACATCTTCATAATATGTAGTGCAACACTTGTAAATTATAAGCATTTATTGATTTATATAATTATATAAATCAAAAAATGCTTATAGCACTTTCCACTGACTCGCCTCGATAACTTATCAAAGCTATTGAACGGTAATCTCGCTAAGAGAAGCTGATGTGCTCGACTCGAAGGTTAATTACTGAATAATTATGTAAGCTCAAGCAAACCCTACTTATTCTGAAAGCATGCATCTCTCAGAGAACTACATAATTCAATATCACGCTTGCAGCGCCTTATAGCGGCTTCAATCAGTACTAAAACGCACATTCTGCAGATGTTATACCTTTATGACGGTACATTATATAATAGCAGTCAAATTTTCATTCCTTTTTACGATTTTTCTACGTTTTTACGTACTGTGAAACAAATTCAGCATCGAATTAAGACGCGAAACGGCGGGTGTGTATCTTTAAGTAAGATTTCTTTTATCGATATCGGATGACAAAACGCTTAAAAAACCAAATTTCTGCTATATTTCATCAAACCTTCCTATTTTTATGACTTTTTCTGGTCTTTTACGCACTTTGAAATGAATCCAGCATCGAATTAAGACGCGAAACGAGGGGTAACATTACTTTTATCGATATACAATGACTCACGATAATTCAGGATCATGATTGCAACGCCGTTTAGCGGTTTCAATCAGTACTAAAACGCATATTTTATAGATTTTATACTTTTATGACGGTAAATTATATATTAGCAGTCAAATTTTCATTCTTTTTTTTATGATTTTTCTCCGTTTTTACGTACTTTGAAACGAATCCAACAGAAAAATCCATAAATGTGTTTGGAGTGGATGATAAACATGAAGTGTTTCCGATAAAGGTGACTGATGAACAATTAGATGATCATCGCGATCTCCTTCTGTTGAGTGATGCTACCGACAGACATCACTATGTGTATATAAAGGATTTTGAGAAGCTTATTCGTCCTCAGAAAACTAACCATCGTGGAAAAATATATACATGTAAAAGATGTTTCAGTCATTTTGATGACCGACATGGACGAAGTGGAATGGAAAAATTGGAAGAGCACAGCGAAATATGTAGACAATACGGCATTACGAAATAAATAATACTAGTACAGCTGTTGCCCTTAACAATAGTACAATTAAAAACAAAATTCTTGTTTTTAACTCCACATGCTACTGCTATGCAGCCAGTCGTGTTCACACGGCACATTTCGGAGACGTCCTATGAGTATAGCGACACGGCATTCCGAAGTCTTGGCGCGCTTATTCCTGCACCTCACCTCTCTCTTCCCGTATCGTAGTGACGGCTGCGGCAGCAAGCATCCGAAGCCCTACTCTCCCCTCTGTTCAATGGTAGAGAAGGAGACATATTCCATCCGACGCGCTAATTCTTCACGAGGGAAACTGACTAGTATTATAATTATAATTAATATTACTTATTAGTTTCTAGCTTACTTCTGATATAGTCTTCGGTGATAGCTTTGATAGCCCACAATATATGCGACTGTGCTCTACGCAGCTCAATTTGTTGTGTTGAACTGCCCGTGAAATAAATTTGCAAGAATTTGTAGTTGCCATCTGACACCGGCGACAACAGGACCCTCTAGAGAACGGAACCTGATACTGGCATTTGAGATTTAAAAAATGGCGCCGGTAGTTGGTGGTGATCTCTGAGATGATTACACACACTATCTTCTACATCGTTTTCTATGCCTGCGATTTATTGTTTGTTTTAATAACTGCGATTTGTTTGTCTTCATATTAGCGAAGCAAGCGTATTTGAAAACATTTATTTGGGCATTTTAGGAAACGGAAATAATCACGATAACCGTCTGTGCTGTGACGTGTGCTTTCCATGTTTACATCTGTGTTTATTGTATTCCATGTAAGACATGCACTACGTTAGACATGTAGTATTATTAACTTATCTGTTTTCAAATGTAATTTGTGTCACGATTACTGCAGGGAGAGATAAAACAATAAATGGTTCCAGTAGTGGATGTTATTGTCGTCAACATACCGCATAACCTACCTAACTTAAAACATTACAATGCTTTGTTACTGTTGCGTTCCCGGGTGTAAATGTAATACAGTAAATATGGACTATTAGTACCGATATCTATATTTTCAAAAGATAAAGATCTCAGAGAAAAATGAATCAGAAGAATTCACCGTAAACACCTTACATCATTGAAGGATTCAGCTGTATACATAAAACATTTTGCTGCTGAGAAACTTTCACCAAAAACAAAAGAAAAATTGCTACATGAAGCGTCTAAATTCAGTAGTTAAATACTGTAAATGCAACATTTCGTGTGCTAGCGGTCAGTGGATATAATTATTTTGTATTTAACATTCAGGGGCGTAGCTTTGGGGGACGCTAGTACGCTGAGCGTTCCCCTTATTTAATTGCTTTATATTTATTTTGCTTTATAATAGTTTTAAAGCAGGGCAATTGTTTTATACAATAATTTAGCACCGACTTTTTCGCAGATCATACTGTTGAGCAGCTACATTTAACTAAAATAGCAAACACAAAATTTACAAGTCAATCCGTTCCGTCCTAAAACAGCGGCGCACGCTAAGACGAGTCAGCGTTTCACTGCCTGCATGTGGTATGGCTAGGACAGCCTCCCCGCGAACCCCTCACCAATATCCTGCCTGCCCCTCTTGCACCTGCAAGCCCCATGTATACTCATCTGTATACGCTAGCGTTCAGCCTTACGCTAGTTGGTTCTCACTCCGGACTATTGTTGGAGTACTGCCAATTATTGTGTTTCTTTGCGAATAAAATTGTTGTACATAATCTCAAAGTGCGTGTGCTGTTAACATCATAAGAATGAGTGACATACCACACCATCTAAGATGTTGTCTCACATTCATGTTTTTTTTTTTCTCTCTCTAATTTTGGGAAATGAGCATGTTTTCAAAACAGGCTTGAAGCCTAATCCTTGTACTGGAGAAGAAGAGTTTGTTTTTGTTTTTTCGCACTATACGACTTGTATTTTATATATGTACATATCTCTCGCTATGTTTGTTTTGTGATAGTTGTATATTTTTGTTAAATGTATTTAATACTGATTTTAAACGTATTACATTTCACAATGAAAGATGTGTACTATGGAAACTACAATAACCACAAAACAGTAATATTAGTTTAATTTTATTTCTTATTGGTATTATACTACTCTTAAGAAGTGATATTTAAAGGAAACAATGAAAAGCCTAAGTGCAAAGCGTTTGAGTTTTCTATGAATACCCTATACTTTTCTGCTTCCCTACCCAGAGCCATCTCTTCCAGCCCACTATGGTCAGGTAAAAAAGGGTCAATTGCCAATAATGCTAATCTGTCCAGACAGGACCTTCTAGATACCAAACCTGAAACTGAGATTCAAGATGGCGGCCTATGTGGTGGGAACTACTTATAAACAACTCGTCTACAGGCTCCGATTTCAACGCAGTAAAATAAATATGTGGTGTAATAATACACCTATTTTGTAAATATGGGCTATGTTTAACACAAAACACTGTCTTAAACATAACCTCAAGTAAACAAAAAAGAATGACATATAATATTTAACGATAACTCATGGGCAATGAAATATATAACCTTAAATAACATTCATGCAATCTACAGTTTTACATGCCATTGTGTAACTGCATTACACACTCAAATTACAAAGAAGATAGACAAAACTGCAAGCAGCATGTTACTTAAATAAAACAGAACTGTTGACATTGAGTTGACTCAGAATTATTAATCATTGTTTACACTGTTTTTCACACTTGCACCACGTACATAATGTTATATACCTACACAAAACATATACTGGATGGCTGATATACAAATGCTGCTGTTTAGAATAACTAACTACCTACTGAATTCAAAAGCTTTAGGGTGGAATTTTGCTTTTACTTTTACTGAAAACTTATGATTATTCAGTTTGCAACAACATATTACTCAGCACTTCATGACACTTCATTTTACACGGGGAATCCACAAAGGCAGATGAAATATTAAAAATAGTAACCCTAAAACAGCACTGTTAATGAAATATATGAAATACGTTACCTTAAATCAGCATTTTAAAGCAACTTTACTATAGTCTACAGTTTTACATGCAGCAACATAACACATTTCTTCTAGACTACAGTTACACATTTAAATTACAAGCACAAAAGGTAATGTATAAATACAAGCAGCATACTACTGACATGAAACGAACTGTTGGTGTTGCACCTGTCACTAATTGAGTTCACTCGAAATTATTGTCTTTCACTATTCACACTATTCACCATGTTATGTATACACCGGCAACCAATACACATAACGCTGCAATTTATAGTAATTAAATACTGAATTTACAAGCTTTACGTTGCAATTTACATTTTGTTTTAATTGAAAGGTTCTCATTTTTAATTTGCATCCGAGAATGCAACAGTTACGGGGCATTGTCATGTTTGAGGTTAGGTTGAGGTATGACTACAATAACATACTCTACTGGAACAGTTTTCTTCAACAACCTCTCACCAAATTGTGACACAATTGTACTTGCAAACCGATAAATTAACCACACTATACGGCTAATGTAGCCATAGTCTTAGATGGAACACAATAAACATGAACACGTGGATAGCACACGGCACAGTCAACACGTTATTAGATTTATTCCCGTTCCCTATACTGCCCAAATAGAAGTTTTTAAACACTCGCTTTGCTAATATGAAGACAAACTTACCTAGGAATTATTATAACAAACAATAACTCAAAGGCATAGAAAACAATACGAAGCATAGCGTGTGGAAACACCTCAGAAATTACGACCTACAGCCAGCGCAATTTTTGTACAACTGGGATGCCAGTGTCAGGTCCGTTAATCCAGAGGTTCCTGGTTCAGACCATCACTGCACTAATGACAAAATGGTCAACTTCCAAGTATGTTAAACCGTCCTTAATCATCAGCCATTGCTTCAATATTTTTGTAACTGAGACTTTTACTTTATTCTTTTTTTTATTTAACAATTCACAAGAATGAACTTAAAATAAAGTGAGAACTAATTTTTACACTCAAAATCGCTGGAATTTTGCGGTTTTTTTCGCAAAAAAGGCAATTTCGCTTAAATCTACGCTTATCCCTAAAATTCGCTAAAACAATTATATTCATTTATTGATCAACATCACACAATTCAGAAAGATAATGGGAAATCGCTTTAACATGTCTGTCGCCTTTATTGTTAATGCTAAAAATGAGTGCCCCTAGATAGCGTTCGCATTATTTTTATTTCACGCTATGCTACTGATAACATTGGTAAAAGTGTACATAGTGGAAGATATCTTTGAGCAAGACCGATTACAATAAGTCAGGCCACAACACAGAAACCAAGATGGCCGCAGTCTTAAAGCAAGTTTTTCAGCGGTACGCTAATACGAATTGTTTACAAACTTGCTCTGCATCCAAGTTACAAATTTGGAATACATGCAACATAGTTGTTCCAGCTAGGGAAATGTGAAATACCTTGCTTTTTAGATTAACTTTGCTGCATATGTTGGCATGACTGTATTTCGTTATCCTTGGAGCCCGCCTCTGTAGCGTGATGGTTAGCGTGTTTGCCTCACGTTCAAGAGGTCACGAGTTCGAATCTCGCTTTGGGTAAGTTATCTGGATAAGGTTTTTTCCGAGGTTTTCTCTTATCCTGAGAAGACGAATGTCTTCTTAAAGCTCTATGGACATCGGGCTCATTTGAGCATCATTTCATCCATTTCAGTCATTCACCGTCCCATATGACATTACGTTGTAGGACGTTAACGCACACACGCGCGCGCGCGTTATCCTTGGAACTAACGATTCCCTTAGGTTTTTTGTTCTGTGGTTTGAGGTTAGTTTGTCAACAACTATGTCTCCGAAATTTATCTAATTGAACGTATAAAGGTGTAAAAAGATGACAAACCCTAAAACTGTTTTAAAAAGCATAAGAACTGGGATAATAAAATCAACAGAAGTGTCCTAGCCTGTAGAAGGCAATGAAAATAATGATACCCAACCATAAGACAATCGACTATGTGGAACTGCTCCAAGTGCTTCAAAAAGGAATTACAAATAAGTGTAAATATTAATACAAATTGTGTTTAAGACTGTGCCAAATCTAATATTGTGATGGATTTAAGCATTTTACAAAGAACACTAGAAGAAACTGTCATTTAGGTTATGTGGTGGAGAGGTTAAGTTACAAGAGTAAATTGTAAGATATATTTTCCATTGGAAACTTTAAGGCTGTTTTTCTCAGAATTAGTTTTTTTAACGTTTGTCCCATTTTCTCAGGAACTATTCGAGATATGTACATGAAACTTTTACAGATTATAAAAGTAACTTCAGGAATTCTGTGGATCTGCAAACGCAGTATTTTATTTAATTACCTCCACTTTATGACGTTTTTGTGCAAAAAAAAATCAAGAAAAAAATAATGGTCAAAGGAAAAAACAAATTGCGTCAGACTTCAAATACAAACTTAAGTTTAGAACAGTATCTTTCCTGAGAACCATTTAACATGCTGTAAAAGTTTCACGTGTGTGCTATTAATAGTTTAAGAGAAAATAGATAATCAAGTTGTGCAATTTAACATGGGCAAGATAGAGCAGTACATCTGACCTTAAACAAAACATGCAATTAATTCTGGTCACTGTCATTTTATAACATGCTAGAAGTAATTTGATTTTGAGTACCTGTGGGATTTATTTGCAGCTCAGCTTGTCCTCTTTGCGTTGTGTTATTTTTGCTGCAATGTCTTCATGACGTTTTCGTTTTTGTTTTACTAGTGTTCAAGCTAGGGCTAGGAAGTCCCTGCATTTGCATCTTTTTTCATCAGGGTTAAAAATGTGTGCTTTTACATTATGTGTACGAATTATGGAATTTTAAGTTATTTGGACGTGATTTTATGGTGCATATAACTGCATATTTTCTTGATTTTGATAAATGCACATTATTTCAATACTAAAGCCTCTATATAGCATATTTTAATCATTTTTATGGTTTTTTTTTTCCACCTGGGTAATATTTTTCATATTGGTAGTGTAGCATATGATGATGTAACTCGCGAGGTGGCGAGAAGCAATGCTGAGTCATGTCGTTATGTAGTGAATCCCCTGTTTCCATCCTTTAATTATATGTATGTGCGTAGAGCATAAATCAGTGCGTTATCTGAGAGGTTTATATTAACAAAGATAAAGTGCAGGTCAACGTTTTGAGCAGCAGGATTATAGCAACGCTTACCTCTGCGTGGTCTTCAAACGTAACAGTGTTGTGAACTGGCTCCCTCCAAATTAAATTAGGCGTATAAAATGTTAAAAAGCTCTTCAAATGCCGAAAATAAAACCAACTTCGAGTGCTAGATTAATTAATTTACAGAAAGAGTTTTCGGGTGATTTAATATCTACAGATAATAGGACACTGTATTGTGGAGCGTGTGAGAAAAATATAGGAAGTGACAAAAGATTTCAAATAGTTCAGCACGTAAGCACAGCAAAACATAAGGAGAATTTAATCAGAAAACTCGCAAACAAACAACCTGTTCTAAAACAATTAGTAGAGTGTTTAGGAAGTAGGGTTACTGAATTTTCCTATGACTTGTACCAAGTAATTTTAGCTGCTGATATTCCCTTGTTCAAAATTAAAAATCCGATATTTAAAAACTTTCTTGCCAAGTGTGCTCAACAACATGTGCCTGAAGAAAGTACACTGCGTAAGACTTATGTAGGGCATTGTTACAATAACGTATTGTCAAATATACAAAACTTAGCGGATCAGTTTGTGTGGTTGTCTGTTGATGGAACCTCTGATTCTGAACGCCGTTCTATTGCTAATATAATTGTGGGTGCCTTAAATAATGAACAAAAGACTACAGCTTATCTCCTTAATATGTGCAAATTGTCGGCCACTGACAATGTAACTGTGACACAGTTTGTGATGGACTCTTTGAAATTACAATGCCCATGTGGAATCGAATACAACTGGTTGCTTTTATTTGTTACCTTATATGGTAAAATCAGGAAAAACTCTGAAAGGTATTTTTCCTAACTTAATTCATATAACTTGTTAGGCACACGCTCTTCATCGAATTTCTGAGACAATACGCGATTCTTTCCCACTGGTAGATAGATTTGTGTCCAGTACAAGGAGAATTTTTGTTAAATCTCCTAAAAGAGTTAAGTTGCTTAGATCAACAGCACCTAATATCCGACTTCCTCCTGCACCGGTGTTAACTCGATGGGGAACATGGGTCGATGCAGTTTTATATTATGCTGAGCACATAGAAATAGTCGAAGAGGTTGTTGATTCATTGGACTCGAACGATGCTTCATCAATATAAACTGTGCAAAATATTCTGTCAGGCACTGGGTTAAAGAAGGATCTTAGTTTCATATCTGCCCATTTTCGTTCTTACCAACAGCCATAATGGCATTGGAAGCTGTAGGATTTCCTTTGCATGAATCACTTACTGTGCTTGAAAAAACAATATGTGATCTAAGTTCGGTTCCTGGTAGCATAGGACAAAAAGTGAAAGAGAAAGTGAATTATTTAATTTAAAAAAGTCTAGTTATAAACATGTGCGATATTCGAGACATCCTCGAAAGAAAACCATCTGTCACACCGAGAGAGTTGACTCTCTCTGTGAAACAGTTAACATCATTTAAATATGCCCCTAAAACATCTTGTGACGTGGAGAGAAGTTTTTCACGTTACAAAAGAGTTTTGCCAGATAATAGACGTTTTACTGTTGAAAATTTGTGTAGTGTTGGTTGTGAACTGCAATTTAGCAGTTAATACTAGCAGCGGGACCACTTCTGCTTCAACCTCTAAGGAATAAAGTAACTTTATTATTTACACTAACTCGTCTACTGCAAAGGGACATGAACTGTTCTAATGAAATAGTGCATATTTCTTGGCATATTTTGAAGTTTCTAAGAGCATATTTGCATGCATATTTAGTGTTTTTAGGGCATGAACTTCCGAGCCCTAGTTCAACCAATTTCCTTTGAAACAAACTTTTCATTCAAGAGTTTTGTATAATTATTAATAAAAATACTGGAAAGCACCTTAATACTTTTCTTGAGTATTTCCTTTAAAGAATGCCACATTTGCACACATCACTCAGGTTACTAATGGTATTTTCACACAATTTTATTCAGTTCCTAAGGCAAACACTGCATCTCTTTGATTTTCAAGTTTGAGAAATTGTGATCCATGTGCCACTATGTACTAATCAGAACTTGAAAAAGTTTGTATATTTTGCAAGGCAATGAAATCACAGTGGAAGCGGGACACTTTAACCCCCCCATGATTCAGTTGGTTGAAATAGGAAACGAGTTCTTCGCTTTCACATTGCAACAAAATTTCATCCTCGGCCTGTAACATTTCTTCACACTCTTCACATTTTCCAGGGGCTCTAATGACCTAGTTGTCGACGGGCCCTTAAACCCTAATCATTTAGTCACATTCACATTTTCCACCTTTTCGCAGCTTTTCAAGTACTGTTTTGCTAGTGTAGCTAGCAATACAAGCCAAGATTTTTAAATCTTCATCCAGTATGGGAACGTTTGCTAGTTCATCTAGAGCAGGCTCTAATTTATCTACATTTTCATACGTTTGGTGATTTATGCTGTACTTTACTTTTGCTGCAAAATCATTTAAAGTAAATTCTGCGTGTTTAGTAGATCTGAACTTTGAGTTTTCCCTCAGATACCAAGGTTTACCCGACTGAAACATTATATGTGCAGCCACTTTGCCTTCTATAAGCTCCAAATCTTGCTTCTAAAGCATTTCTGTAAGAAAGTAGGGCCAGTTATATGTATTAAAAATATATTTGCATAATTGAAACTCAGTAGCGGCTCGTGAATTGTCGCAGATGTGCACTGTATTACATCCTCTCCGCCTTTACTCACTGTCTTTCTCTGACGCGCACAACACAATTCTAATTCGTAATCCATATGGGCAATTGTGTTCATATGCCTTGCCATTTTTGTTTTAAATGAATCAATATCACAACAACCATTATTTGTCCACATACTGTTTCTCTCACTCACAAACAATACGCACGGAAAACAGCTTCTCATCTAAAGAAGATTTATTCTCCTTCAGTTTCGCTCAGGGAGGAGAGAATAACGGGAGATGGCGTGCTTTCACTATCCATGCAAGACAGTTGAAGACAATGACCATACCCCCTCTGTACTTAAGAAAGATGTCCCTTACATTAAAAGCAATGATAAATACTCCGGAGTTTAGCAGTTTATAATCGATTAATATTGCCTAAAATGTATAGTCAGCATAACTAGGAGTTATTTCCGGGCTGTTATGCCGTGGTCTGCTGGAGTTGAAGAACCCAGACGTTTCGTCCACATCTGCGGCGGACATCTTCAGTGGCGCGGTCGTAATCTCCTCGGAGAAGTTAGCGTAGCGTCTGAGGTGTGGACCGTCAGAGCTGCGGTATTTATCCTTCTAGTGGCCTCCGCTGATTGGCTCGGGCGGCGCACGGGCGGTGGGAGGGGGCGGGCTTCGCTCAAGGTGTTGCCTCCTGATTGGATCACTTCAGTTTCTGCTGTTTTATGTCGTTTCTTGCCTTCAATGACAGGATACCAGTTGCTGTTTAGTTTCAAAACTTCTTCTTTCTTGTTGAAATTGTTGGGATGTTTATATATTTCAATGGCTTCGCGCTGTAACCGGGCATGGTAGTGTGTTGTGGATGAAAGGATGTTTGTGTCCTGGAACTTAATTATGTGTTCTCCCTCCGCTTCAATGGCGTGTTGGGCAACTGCGGACTTATCTGTTTGGGCCAGGCGGCAGCTTCTTTTATGTTCGGTGAGTCTTGTGTTGATACTGCGTTGAGTAGTTCCGATGTAAACCGATCCGCAGGAACAGGGAATACGGTAAACACCGGCTGATGACAAGGGGTCCCGGGGGTCTTTAGCAGAGCGTAATAGGCTGTTCAGTTGCCTGGTGGGCTTGAAGACAGTCTTGATACTGTGCCGTTGTAGTATGTGTTGAATACGGTCGGTGACATTCTGGAAATATGGCAGGAAAACTAAACCGTTATGTTTGGGCTTGTTTGTTTTTTGTGAGGTAGGTTTCGGCTTGGCAGGGCGGCAGGCTCTTTTGACCTCTTGAATAGAATATCCATTAGAAAGTAAGGCTTTCTCAAGGTGACAGAGTTCTTGTTGTAATAAGTGTGGCTCGCAAATGCGAGAAGCACGGTTTACGAGTGTCTTAATCATGCCTCGTTTTTGTCTG
Organism: Tenodera sinensis; assembly: GCA_030765045.1. NCBI lineage: Eukaryota > Metazoa > Arthropoda > Insecta > Mantodea > Mantidae > Tenodera > Tenodera sinensis. Next base: position 54,876,807 of record CM060966.1, read on the forward strand.
GGATGATGATTTGAGGCTTTATTTAAATAGCGGTCCGTATGAGTGGGCTTACGGTAGACAGTATGCCCAAGTCTGCCGTCTGCTTTCCTGCTGACTAAGACGTCCAGAAAAGGTAGCTGTCCGTCTTTCTCTTCCTCCATGGTGAATTGTATGCGTGTGTTGATGCTGTTAAGATGTAGTAGGAAGTCTTGAAGAGTTTCTTTTCCATGGGGCCATACGACGAAAGTGTCGTCCACATAGCGGAGCCAGACAGTCGGTTTTAGAGGAGCCGTGGCCAAGGCTTTGGACTCAAAAGATTCCATGAAGAAATTGGCCACTACCGGGCTAAGAGGGCTTCCCATGGCAACTCCATCGATCTGCTCGTAGAACGAATGGTTCCACTGGAAATACGTCGTGGTGAGAACTTGGTGGAAGATGGCGATTATATCTTCTGAGAAAATGTGCTTTAACTGTGTGAGGGCCTCTTGTACTGGAACCATGGTGAAGAGTGAGACGACATCAAAACTGATCAGAAGGTCATGATGTTGTAGTGTGAGGCTTTGTAGTTTCTGGATGAAATGAGTCGAGTCTTTAATGAAGGAGTCTGTCGAGCCGACGTGTGGCTGTAGTAGGCATGCTAGATGTTTGGCTATATAATAAGTCGGAGATCCAATTCCGCTGACAATGGGCCTTAGAGGCACATCCGGCTTATGTATTTTTGGAAGGCCATAAAGTCTGGGAGGCTGGGCTTCTGATTTGATGAAGCGGCGTTTGTCTTCTGCTGGCAGGGAAGAATTCTTGATGAGGGCGTTGGTTTTCCGTAGAATACGAGCTGTGGTATCTCGTTGAATTTTCCGGTATGAGTCAGGTTTAAGAAGATCTGAGATTTTGTCATCGTAGTCTTGCTGGTTTAGAATGACAGTGGCATTCCCCTTGTCTGCTGAGCAGATGATGATATTTTTGTTGTTATTCAAGTTCATCAGTGCAGTCCTCTCTTTGATGGATAGATTATTGCGTGGAGCCTTAGCGTATTGGAGAATTCTAGAGGATTCACGGCGAATCTCATTGGCTGTTGCTGCTGGAAGGCCTCGTATTCCTGATTCAATGTTTGAAATGATGTCCTCCACTGGTATCGTGGGTGTGACTACTGCGTAATTCCCTCCTTTGGCAAGCAAGGACGTCTCGTCTGGTGATAGTTGATGGTTCGATAAATTAACCACCGTGCGGCTAGTGTCTGGAGGCGTAGAAGGTTTGTTTTTGGTCGAAAGGCGTTCAAACTTCTTCTTATGGCGAGTAGTGATGTTGTTCTGGTTGTAGTGATGCTGTTCTGGTTGTGATCCATGGAGTTGTATGTGATCCTGTCTATATTGTCCCAATCGTATCTGTGGAGTGTGTTACTTACTTGTAGATGTAAGGCGAGCAGCTGTCTGTTGTTGGAAGAGAGTTCCCGTCTAGTCTGGTGAATGCGTTCTCGGAGCATGGCGTGTTCAGAACGGTTGTAGATGCGCAGAGCAGCGGCTGTTAGAATGTTGCGCTTCTGGCGGAGGAATCTGGGAATGATTCCCGAGTCACGGCAGCGTAGAAGAAATGTAAGAGAACACAGAAGAGAGGATTTTTGCTTGCGCAGTACTTCTAGTCGACGCCTCAGACGATACATCTCCTCCCCGTAGAGGCGAGTCATGAGAGAGCGAAGGCTTTCACGGCCGGAGTCAGTATAACTAGGAGTTATTTCCGGGCTGTTATGCCGTGGTCTGCTGGAGTTGAAGAACCCAGACGTTTCGTCCACATCTGCGGCGGACATCTTCAGTGGCGCGGTCGTAATCTCCTCGGAGAAGTTAGCGTAGCGTCTGAGGTGTGGACTGTCAGAGCTGCGGTATTTATTAATGCCACTGTCATTCTAAACCAGCAAGACTACGATGACAAAATCTCAGATCTTCTTAAACCTGACTCATACCGGAAAATTCAACGAGATCCCACAGCTCGTATTCTACAGAAAACCAACGCCCTCATCAAGAATTCTTCCCTGCCAGCAGAAGACAAACGCCGCTTCATCAAATCAGAAGCCCAGCCTCCCAGACTTTATGGCCTTCCAAAAATACATAAGCCGGATGTGCCTCTAAGGCCCATTGTCAGCGGAATTGGTTCTCCGACTTATTATATAGCCAAACATCTAGCATGCCTACTACAGCCACACGTCGGCTCGACAGACTCCTTCATTAAAGACTCGACTCATTTCATCCAGAAACTACAAAGCCTCACACTACAACCTCATGACCTTCTGATCAGTTTTGATGTCGTCTCACTCTTCACCATGGTTCCAGTACAAGAGGCCCTCACACAGTTAAAGCACATTTTCTCAGAAGATATAATCGCCATCTTCCACCAAGTTCTCACCACGACGTATTTCCAGTGGAACCATTCGTTCTACGAGCAGATCGATGGAGTTGCCATGGGAAGCCCTCTTAGCCCGGTAGTGGCCAATTTCTTCATGGAATCTTTTGAGTCCAAAGCCTTGGCCACGGCTCCTCTAAAACCGACTGTCTGGCTCCGCTATGTGGACGACACTTTCGTCGTATGGCCCCATGGAAAAGAAACTCTTCAAGACTTCCTACTACATCTTAACAGCATCAACACACGCATACAATTCACCATGGAGGAAGAGAAAGACGGACAGCTACCTTTTCTGGACGTCTTAGTCAGCAGGAAAGCAGACGGCAGACTTGGGCATACTGTCTACCGTAAGCCCACTCATACGGACCGCTATTTAAATAAAGCCTCAAATCATCATCCCAGACAAAAACGAGGCATGATTAAGACACTCGTAAACCGTGCTTCTCGCATTTGCGAGCCACACTTATTACAACAAGAACTCTGTCACCTTGAGAAACCCTTACTTTCTAATGGATATTCTATTCTTAGCCCGGTAGTGGCCAATTTCTTCATGGAATCTTTTGAGTCCAAAGCCTTGGCCACGCCTCCTCTAAAACCGACTGTCTGGCTCCGCTATGTGGACGACACTTTCGTCGTATGGCCCCATGGAAAAGAAACTCTTCAAGACTTCCTACTACATCTTAACAGCATCAACACACGCATACAATTCACCATGGAGGAAGAGAAAGACGGACAGCTACCTTTTCTGGACGTCTTAGTCAGCAGGAAAGCAGACGGCAGACTTGGGCATACTGTCTACCGTAAGCCCACTCATACGGACCGCTATTTAAATAAAGCCTCAAATCATCATCCCAGACAAAAACGAGGCATGATTAAGACACTCGTAAACCGTGCTTCTCGCATTTGCGAGCCACACTTATTACAACAAGAACTCTGTCACCTTGAGAAAGCCTTACTTTCTAACGGATATTCTATTCAAGAGGTCAAAAGAGCCTGCCGCCCTGCCAAGCCGAAACCTGCCTCACAAAAAACAAACAAGCCCAAACATAACGGTTTAGTTTTCCTGCCATATTTCCAGAGTGTCACCGACCGTATTCAACACATACTACAACGGCACAGTATCAAGACTGTCTTCAAGCCCACCAGGCAACTGAACAGCCTATTACGCTCTGCTAAAGACCCCCGGGACCCCTTGTCATCAGCCGGTGTTTACCGTATTCCCTGTTCCTGCGGATCGGTTTACATCGGAACTACTCAACGCAGTATCAACACAAGACTCACCGAACATAAAAGAAGCTGCCGCCTGGCCCAAACAGATAAGTCCGCAGTTGCCCAACACGTCATTGAAGCGGAGGGAGAACACATAATTAAGTTCCAGGACACAAACATCCTTTCATCCACAACACACTACCATGCCCGGTTACAGCGCGAAGCCATTGAAATATATAAACATCCCAACAATTTCAACAAGAAAGAAGAAGTTTTGAAACTAAACAGCAACTGGTATCCTGTCATTGAAGGCAAGAAACGACATAAAACAGCAGAAACTGAAGTGATCCAATCAGGAGGCAACACCTTGAGTCCAGGAGTCCAGGAGTGAGTACTAGTCGTCTGGGTTAACCCAGAAGGATGGTAAGGTGGCCACGGTACCTATCCGTTTAAATACGGATTTACCCGTGTGGTGGTATAGGTTGGTATATGTAGCAGGCTTTTTGTCTTTGTAATGTCTGATGGTGCAGGGTGGGTTCCTGTTTTGTCACCGGCGACGGGATCTGTCGGGTCTTGGATGTCTAGCCATCCAAGCGACCATTTCCCTACTGATTACTTCGTCAGCCATGGCCGACGAGCAATGCAGTGCCAGTGACAGGAAACCGAGGGGAATAGGTGATAGGTGTGGAGGATGATGAAGGCAAAGCGGTACCTACCAGCCAAGGGCGTCCTTGGGTAGACGGTAGCTCTGTCTCCGCCTAGGGAGGCGATGGTCATATTGCCCCAGGCTGTTCACCAGCTGGTTTGGGTGAGGTATGAGTTTGTCATACATTGTGCGAGTCCTGTCCCGCACTACGTCCACAATGTATGGGATGCCGGAATGAGTGTGAAGGATGTGTGATGGAAACCTACGGTCGGTACCGTAGATCATCCTAAGCGCCCTGTTCTGCACGGTCTGCAGCCTGCGGATGGTGGAACGAGCCACCGTACCCCAGACCTCGCACCCGTACAGGATCAGGGGCGGGACGATCGCACGGTACAAGCGTAGTTTCAGGTATGTGGGCATGGTTGATTGGAGTATGGGATATAGCTGTCTCAGGGCGCCATGTCCCTGACCGACCTTTGTTCTGACATGTGGAGTGAAGGTTAGACCACGGTCAAGTAGTACCCCCAGGTATTTGGCAGAGTTAACCCAAGGGATTCTTCTCCGCCGCATTGCCAGGGATACACCCGGCCGCCAGTTTCGAACTTTGCCCAGTAGTAGAGCCTGGCTCTTCTGCGGGCTAATGGCCATTCTCCACTGTTCACTCCACCTGCCGATAGCGTCGAGCTGTCGCTGAAGTGGAGGGAAGCAGTACCGAACATTTTTGTTCTGTGCCAGTATGAGGACATCGTCAGCATACTGGCACGTAACAGTATGCGGTTCCACGGGTAGGTCAGACATGTAGGCAACACCTTGAGCGAAGCCCGCCACCTCCCACCGGCCGTGCGCCGCCCGACCCAATCAGCGGAGTCCACTAGAAGGATAAATACCGCAGCTCTGACAGTCCACACCTCAGACGCTACGCTAACTTCTCCGAGGAGATTACGACCGCGCCACTGAAGATGTCCGCCGCAGATGTGGACGAAACGTCAGGGTTCTTCAACTCCAGCAGACCACGCCATAACAGCCCGGAAATAACTCCTAGTTATACTGACTCCGGCCGTGAAAGCCTTCGCTCTCTCATGACTCGCCTCTACGGGGAGGAGATGTATCGTCTGATGCGTCGACTAGAAGTACTGCGCAAGCAAAAATCCTCTCTTCTGTGTTCTCTTACATTTCTTCTACGCTGCCGTGACTCGGGAATCATTCCTAGATTCCTCCGCCAGAAGCGCAACATTCTAACAGCCGCTGCTCTGCGCATCTACAACCGTTCTGAACACGCCATGCTCCGAGAACGCATTCACCAGACTAGACGGGAACTCTCTTCCAACAACAGACAGCTGCTCGCCTTACATCTACAAGTAAGTAACACACTCCACAGATACGATTGGGACAATATAGACAGGATCACATACAACTCCATGGATCACAACCAGAACAGCATCACTACTCGCCATAAGAAGAAGTTTGAACGCCTTTCGACCAAAAACAAACCTTCTACGCCTCCAGACACTAGCCGCACGGTGGTTAATTTATCGAACCATCAACTATCACCAGACGAGACGTCCTTGCTTGCCAAAGGAGGGAATTACGCAGTAGTCACACCCACGATACCAGTGGAGGACATCATTTCAAACATTGAATCAGGAATACGAGGCCTTCCAGCAGCAACAGCCAATGAGATTCGCCGTGAATCCTCTAGAATTCTCCAATACGCTAAGGCTCCACGCAATAATCTATCCATCAAAGAGAGGACTGCACTGATGAACTTGAATAACAACAAAAATATCATCATCTGCTCAGCAGACAAGGGGAATGCCACTGTCATTCTAAACCAGCAAGACTACGATGACAAAATCTCAGATCTTCTTAAACCTGACTCATACCGGAAAATTCAACGAGATACCACAGCTCGTATTCTACGGAAAACCAACGCCCTCATCAAGAATTCTTCCCTGCCAGCAGAAGACAAACGCCGCTTCATCAAATCAGAAGCCCAGCCTCCCAGACTTTATGGCCTTCCAAAAATACATAAGCCGGATGTGCCTCTAAGGCCCATTGTCAGCGGAATTGGATCTCCGACTTATTATATAGCCAAACATCTAGCATGCCTACTACAGCCACACGTCGGCTCGACAGACTCCTTCATTAAAGACTCGACTCATTTCATCCAGAAACTACAAAGCCTCACACTACAACCTCATGACCTTCTGATCAGTTTTGATGTCGTCTCACTCTTCACCATGGTTCCAGTACAAGAGGCCCTCACACAGTTAAAGCACATTTTCTCAGAAGATATAATCGCCATCTTCCACCAAGTTCTCACCACGACGTATTTCCAGTGGAACCATTCGTTCTACGAGCAGATCGATGGAGTTGCCATGGGAAGCCCTCTTAGCCCGGTAGTGGCCAATTTCTTCATGGAATCTTTTGAGTCCAAAGCCTTGGCCACGGCTCCTCTAAAACCGACTGTCTGGCTCCGCTATGTGGACGACACTTTCGTCGTATGGCCCCATGGAAAAGAAACTCTTCAAGACTTCCTACTACATCTTAACAGCATCAACACACGCATACAATTCACCATGGAGGAAGAGAAAGACGGACAGCTACCTTTTCTGGACGTCTTAGTCAGCAGGAAAGCAGACGGCAGACTTGGGCATACTGTCTACCGTAAGCCCACTCATACGGACCGCTATTTAAATAAAGCCTCAAATCATCATCCCAGACAAAAACGAGGCATGATTAAGACACTCGTAAACCGTGCTTCTCGCATTTGCGAGCCACACTTATTACAACAAGAACTCTGTCACCTTGAGAAAGCCTTACTTTCTAACGGATATTCTATTCAAGAGGTCAAAAGAGCCTGCCGCCCTGCCAAGCCGAAACCTGCCTCACAAAAAACAAACAAGCCCAAACATAACGGTTTAGTTTTCCTGCCATATTTCCAGAGTGTCACCGACCGTATTCAACACATACTACAACGGCACAGTATCAAGACTGTCTTCAAGCCCACCAGGCAACTGAACAGCCTATTACGCTCTGCTAAAGACCCCCGGGACCCCTTGTCATCAGCCGGTGTTTACCGTATTCCCTGTTCCTGCGGATCGATTTACATCGGAACTACTCAACGCAGTATCAACACAAGACTCACCGAACATAAAAGAAGCTGCCGCCTGGCCCAAACAGATAAGTCCGCAGTTGCCCAACACGTCATTGAAGCGGAGGGAGAACACATAATTAAGTTCCAGGACACAAACATCCTTTCATCCACAACACACTACCATGCCCGGTTACAGCGCGAAGCCATTGAAATATATAAACATCCCAACAATTTCAACAAGAAAGAAGAAGTTTTGAAACTAAACAGCAACTGGTATCCTGTCATTGAAGGCAAGAAACGACATAAAACAGCAGAAACTGAAGTGATCCAATCAGAAGGCAACACCTTGAGCGAAGCCCGCCCCCTCCCACCGGCCGTGCGCCGCCCGAGCCAATCAGCGGAGGCCACTAGAAGGATAAATACCGCAGCTCTGACGGTCCACACCTCAGACGCTACGCTAACTTCTCCGAGGAGATTACGACCGCGCCACTGAAGATGTCCGCCGCAGATGTGGACGAAACGTCTGGGTTCTTCAACTCCAGCAGACCACGGCATAACAGCCCGGAAATAACTCCTAGTTATACTGACTCCGGCCGTGAAAGCCTTCGCTCTCTTATAGTCAGCATCATTTAATGTTACGACCAAAGGTTTTAATACAATTCCTTGGCAGAATATAACTCACAGCTAAGAGAAAACTTCTAAATTAATTGAAATCTGGTCGGCATACTAACCAAATTATGCTACCGCATCCACAAGCAAAACTCCTTTTTTTCATTTAATCGTCAAAGAATCCTACTTCAAAAACGTACTTAGGGCTTAATTATTCCATTGTCGTGCTCGGTAAGTATTTTATAAATAAATATAAGTCTCATACACGCACGAAACACAATAAACCTATTGTATTGGAACGGAAATTTATGTGTTGGAGCAGGGGAGAGAGGGAGTTCCACAATCGCGATGATTCTTTAAATATTGGGCCATTTGCCCCGCGTAAGCACCATTTTGTAGCTATGAAACTCAAATATTTTTATCAACTTTCTCAATGTATCTCAGGGCGCGGTACGGATTAACACTTTACAAGAATGATTAAATACCGTTTCCTCATTAAAAACTTGTTTATTGTTCCTTTATATCACAAATTAATAGCACAAATATTCTGGATTGGCATCCTTTCTCTAATGCGCTACGGGGTTCACACTACCCTAACACGGACTATGTATATTTGTGAGTTCGCAATCTTCTTCTATTTTTACCCCACCTAACAATCTATATGTTTGTTCTCTGCGTTGTTAATTCTGTTATCTTTTACAACACAATGTTCTTCCAATAAAACACTACCTATACGCAGATAAATTTCCAAACTAAACGCGGACTTCGCGATTTCCATAGGACGCCAATCCAATTGAAGAAGACAAATGAATATCAATTTTTGCCGACTATAAATCACTATTTATAACTTTAGGAGGCCTTTCCGCTGCCCCTATAATTTTGCAATTAATAACTCAAGGGGGCTTATCGCCTCAGTATTGAAACAGCTTATGTTGCATGGTACCTAATCAAGGCAGAAACTTTGGGTGCTATGGTAAAACCATGCTGTATAACCCAGAATTTGCTGTTAAAACTACGCAAGAAAACCAAATAGGTAATCTGTCACTCACAGACTATTGAATACTAATGCATTTATAACGTATTCATTATGACAAACAAATGAAATGTTACTGGATTTGCTAATAGTCGTTGAAGATAAGTGTGCATTACTGCCACCGAATACTTATTGCATTTTGTTTTACGACACTTACGTTAAACACACATTTCCCTGACAAAAAAGAGTTAGAATCTACTTTTACATTTACCTATGGAAACCAAAAAGATCCTTATTCTTTGTTTGTCCATTTTTGCATCCATATGCACAACATGAAGACATTTTCACGTTGATATGTTTTGTAGTAGTAGCGATAGTATAACAAAAACAATACCAAACACTACGAGCACGACATACCACGCTAGGATACAATGAATACAACCAATACAAAGAAGTACAAGCAAGATGCCACGCCCCCTCTGTACTTAACTCTCGGCTTCTTAGCTGCGCTCTCTGGGCATCTCCCGTTATTCTCTCCTCCCTGTTTTCGCCGTGCTATTCATTTCCACACTTTTATAGATTCAAATTTCCCGCCATGTGCAGACAATTGTATGCAATTTTCTGCCAGAAACACAAACAGTAATAAACACTGTAACAAAATAACTATTCCAAACTGAAGTATTGGTCTTAGTAAACTACGACTTGAAGAGCATTATACGCAGTTATAATTGAATCGGTCGGTGGAGAAAGGAACTAAGTCATCTTTTTCACTTTTTCATTTTTTCGCGTATTCACTTTAATTCTACTGAAATACATTGCCCTGTGTTGAAAGGAACTATGTCCTATTGGAACTCCTTCTGCATCTGTGTCACGGCTGCTACAGTAGAACTAATGAGTGTTATTCTCAGGGTATGCATGGGGGTTAGTTGGTTAGAAATGACACAGGCACTAGTGTTCATGAGTTTTAATACTTAAAATCACTCATGAGATGAATTGAGGTATGCCGACCGTTGATGAATAGAAACTTTTAACTTTTACGCAACACACCCCAATCGCTGACCTCCCCGTTCCAGATCCAACCGCCAAGTAGTAAGTTTAAAAGAAGAACCGTTGGTCAAGACGCGTTAGATTACCGGAGTCAAAAGAGTGTACGTCGACCACCGGTGTCAAATGAATTTCCATACCAACCGTATTAATGATTCGCAACGCCTGAAAATTCTGTCTACAGGGGCTAATTGTTGTTAAAGAGGTGAAGTAAAGGCGACCAAGGAAACAGCAACATGAAACTGCAGGTAACAAGAGGCAGCATTATTTTGATTATTTTGTTGTAGAAAATAGACGCACGGGCGTTTGCAAGCAATCATTTCTTAATCTTCATGCATTATCACAGAAGCGAGTGTTTCGCATATAAAGTATTTTTATTAAAGGACAAATTCTATGGGATAAACGGGGTGAAAATGAGTGCACCATCAAAACTACAGAAAATATATGGCATGCAACACATGATCATAACCATTCGTTTCCCCATAGGACAACCCACTACGCTGGCAAAGAAATAAAATACTTGAACGCACGTTTGAATATCAAAAGTATGCATGAACGTTTCTGGCAGAAATATCCAGAGTTGGATGTTAAGTATGATTTTTACAGAAAGCACTTCTCGGAAAATGTTGATTATGCTTTTGGTCGCCCACAAATTGGTGTTTGCAGCAAATGTGAGGAACTAGAAGCCGAAATAAAGAGCCCTCATATTAGACCGTAGCAAGAGAGCAGCGCAAATTGATCTTGATATATGTACACAAGCGTAGGAGTAAGAGATTTTATACTGTCATAAAGCAAGTGGAACAAAACAGAGACGACCGTGTTGCTGGATTGGTATTTGACTTTATGCAGAATTTAGCTTCACCAAACATCCCTGTACAAGAAACATTTTACCTTAGTTATGGGTAAACAGTTTTAGCATTTATAATATCAAATCCAGGCATTGTATCGTGTATCTGTATCATGAAGGTGAGGGAAATAAGGGGCCAATGAAGTATGTTCCTTTTTATACGATTATATCAAGACTTCTCTACCAGAAAATATTACTGAACTACACTTCTCTGATGGAGCCCCGGGGCAAAACAAAAATCACACCCTAACCCGGAGGTGCCGAGCATTGACACAGCTGAGAAAAATGGATAAGATCCTTCATCGATTTCCAGAGAGATTTCCATTCATTCCTTCCATGTACTTAAAAGAACATTGCGTACTTAAAAGAAAAATCTCAAAATGTCATAGACTTTATACTCCCAAAGAATATGTGGAGCTGATAACTAATAGTATTACAAGAATAACTGCGACTATGGTACAGACAGAAAGCATTATGAATTTTGACAAGTGGTGGCCACAATTTTACACAAAGAATGTGATTTCTATGGAAACAACTAGTAAGGATTTTCCAGGAAATAAAGAATCGTTTGCAATTTCTCAGTATAAGGAATTTATTTACGAGACTGCTAAGTCTGGAATAATAAGAACACATCCGTTTATCAATAGTTGTCTGAAACATACATTCTTTTTGCTGAAAACGGGTTCAAATTTTCACATGGACCTGGAGCCAGGTTATCCACAACTCAAAGTGCCCATTCGGAAAAAGTAAATGGAGGACATACAAAAGCTGGTGAAATATGTACATGGGGAAGATGCACAAAAATGTTATGAAGATCTATTGCAGTGGCCAGTGATTTCATAAAACGTTCTTTAGGTACAGTTGAATGAATCAGGTACCGTAATTTAGAAATTACTTCTCCAAAATTTGTACTACAAATGTTAATGTGCTTTTTCATGTTGTGTTGTTTTATGCAGTACAAAGATTGTATCTATGTTATTCAAAATACTGACAATCGATATTGTAACAAAAACTACATTTTTAAGCAAACAAACGCATTAAACAGTGGTAAATCTATCATCGAGTGGAGAAAGGAACTAAGTCAATTTTTTTCAAAATCAATTTTTGTAATATTTACTAAGGATTAAGTGAGTGCATTTTTATGTATTTACTGGACTGCAATAAAGAATACAATGAAACATCAAACAGAAATTTCTGAAAATAATTTTATCGGCTAAACAGTATTTTGTCTCTTCTGAAAAGTTAAAAAAAAATTGAATTAGTTCCTTTCTCCGCCGATCGATTCAACTGTTTAATAAAACTATATTCGTCGTCGTCATGGTGCGTCGATTGCTTTCTCCATATGAGCGCCTGGTCGTCTAAGAGTGCACACCCGCCAGGCAGTCTGCCTGAACTGCAGGTGTACACCCTCGTCCCCCGGGACCGCCTTGGCTTGTCGTAAGCGCAAGGACTTGAGGGCTGCTGTTTCTTATGGAGTGTGTGACACAGTTCAGATATACGTAATATAGTAGGGTAGTTTACTAAATTATTGAGATATAGCTGCATGTTACATGGTTGGTTCCCCGAGGCCGATGGTACTCTCAAATAGAGATAGTGACCTTGTCATAAGTTGTCTCATAATCACCTAGTACTTGACTTAATTCCTCGTCATTTTTACCCTTTTTCTCGAGTACACTGAAGCTGAGCCAGTTGATGAATTCTTCTGCGGAATTAATTTTTAACTCATCGTGTAGTTGGAGCGCTGGAGTCACCTCCGGTAACCTAACAATTATGCGGAGTACTCTGTTTTGCATTAAATATGATTTGAAGCTTTCCTGGCGACGAACATATTCAAGATGCTCTCAGGCTTCGAGCCAGGTGTAGTGATGAAGAGACATCGACGTTTCGGGAGTGTACATCTCTCCCATCTTCAGGATGATGTTTATAACGGTAAGGTAACTGTCATTTTAATATACGAGGGCCGTTCAGAAAGTAACCTCCGATCGGTCACAGTGCGGGTAGTGGGGGGGAGTAGCGACGCCATCTGTGCATTCACGCACTCAGCAGGTCAGTCGGCATCAAGCCGTGGTCGAGTGAACGTCGTACCTGCGCTAGTCTAGTGTTTGTGGCCGTTTGAAATGTGTGCTGCAATAGAAAACCCCGCCAAATGTGAAGTGCGTGCTGTTATAAGGTTTTTTACACCCAAAGGATATTCTGCAGCAGCTATTCATCGTGAGCTTTGTGCCGTGTACGGACCAAGAGTTATGAGTGAAGGAGTGGTCCGTGAATGGGTACGTTTATTTAAAAGTGGACGAGAAAACGTTCATGATGAAGAGAGGAGTGGTAGACCATCATTGGTGACGGACGAACTCGTTCAGACAGTTGATGCAAAAGTTCGTGAAAACCGACGTTTCACAATGTCGGAGTTGTCTACTGATTTTCCACAGATTTCTAAGACCCTCTTGTACGAGATAGTGACAGCAAGATTGGGTTACCGTAAGCTCTGTGCACGATGGGTGCCCAAAATTCTTACCGACCACCACAAAACTCAAAGAATGGCCTGTGCATTAGACTTTCTGTCACGTTATGAGGACGAAGGTGAACCATTGTTAAACAGAATCGTGACCGGGGACGACAACCTGGATTAAGTACGTGAACCCTGAGACAAAAGAACAATCAAAGATGTGGGCACATTCAAATTCGCCTACCAAACCAATAAAAGCCCGGCAAGATTTTTCTGCCCGAAAATTAATGGCAACGGTGTTTTGGGATGCAAAAGGGTTGAATTCATGGAACGTGGGACGACCATTAATCAAGACGTGTACTGTGAAACACTAAAAAAATTACGACGGGCTACACAGAACAAACGCCGTGGTATGCTGACTTCCGGTATCGTTTTTTTGCATGATAACGCCCGTCCTCACTCTGCTCGCAAAACAACAGTCCTTCTTGAGTCCTTCAAGTGGGACGTTGTCAACCATCCACCTTACAGCCCAGATCTGGCGCCAAGCGATTATCACCTCTTCATGCATATGAAGAAATGGCTCGGGTCCCAGCGGTTTGATGACGACGAAGAGCTCAAAGATGCGGTCACAGGCTGGCTCCAGGCACAAGCGGGTGATTTTTATGCAGAAGGAATTTCAAAGCTTGTGAACAGATACAATAAGTGCCTCAATCGTTATGGAGACTATGTAGAAAAATAGTGCAAAGATGTAGTTTTAAGATGTATATATTAAAATATTTTTATTTAACTTGGTGAATTTTTTGCAATCAACCGGAGGTTACTTTCTGAACGGCCCTCGTAGAAAATGGCTACATTATATTTAGAACCGTCATGTTGGCTAACTGCCTCATAGGTTCTGCTAAACAAGAGGGAGGGAAATGCTCGTAGGAAGGAAAATTGACAAAACATGTACGAGAACGTAGTGCGCTTGCGCGGTAAGAATCGCATGTATCGGCCCAGTTGGTTGTACAGTCTTAACTCGCCGTACTCTTAAATGCAAACTTTGCACCGCTCCCCGCAAACACCTCGCCTAAAAGCTACCTTTGCCAGTCGCAAAATCGGGTTTATGCGTCTCTATAGCCTCTTGACTGACTGCCTGTCATTTGGTAAAGGGGTCGATCCACTTCAAATCGCACACGCGTAAAACACGACTTTTTCGTAGGAGGTTCAAAATTTTTTATGAATAATAGGAATCAAATAAGGAGACCCGTATTTTTTATTTCCGTATGTTTAAATTACTTGCTTAGTTACGGCTATTAGAAATTAAGCAATTTCTGCGCGCACCGTAATATAAAATCACTTGTTACCCTAAGGTCATATAGAGTTGAGAGTTGGGGTTTGGCGCACTGGAAAGGGTAAATACAACACTTTTAACAACTTTCGATCAATCATTATCACACACAAATTTTGGACTGTTCTTTATGGTATATTTTGTAAAATCAAAAATAGAGTTTAAATCGATGTTTTAAAAATCTAAAAAAAAAATAAAAAAAAAATAATAATAATAATAATAATAATAATAATAATAATAATAATAATAATAATAATAATAATAATAATAATAATAATAATAATAATAATAATAATAATAATAATAATAATAATAATAATAATAATAATAATAATAATAATAATAATAATAATAATAATAATAATAATAATAATAATAATAATAATAAAATAAAAAATAAAAAAAATAAATACACGCGCATTCTCTGACATTTTATCTATAAAATAAGATGTTGAAAACTATGGAGCTTGCATTAATGCATTTGCTACAATTTTTTTCTCTGGAGGCCTGCAAGCGCTCACGGACGATATGAAGTCCAGCTCGATTCGCCGTTCTTGGCCCCTTGAAAGCGAGTAGCAAGCCAGGTGACTGCAGACAGCATGCGAATTGGTGCGTCAGCTATGCTACTCAGATAACTTCTTCTTACTAAGGCAGTACAGTCCATGCAGAAAAATGTTTCCACAGTGCACCTTCTTTCTGATTCTCCTGTGGCATCTGATACGTGCTTTTGAACTTTTGAAAGTTTTTGAAAAAATCTTCTGATGTAAGCAGTTCTTTGCTTTTAGCTTCTTCCTTCATGTACGTCCATACATTTGAAACAATTTCTCTACTCTATGTGATGTTTTTGGTCCCTAGTTTAGAACCTACAGCTGGCATAATTGATTTACGCTATGATCAATGTCTCACAAATTCACTATACTCACTTCCAGTCAAGGTCAGGGGCCAAGAACGATGGGTCAAGCTGTGCTTTAAAATTACACTACTCCTTTGTCAAAAACTGAAGCTTCAGTGAAACCATTTCCTTTCGAAGAAGGATTGGTTTGGTTTAAGGGCGCTCAACATTCGAAGAAGGAGGTAAAGCTGTATGTTCTATGGAAACATTAGTTTAAAATGCATATTTTAAAAAACATTTTGAAGATGCTAATAGCGTACATATAATAATGTCAGCTAGCAGTGTTCTCCTTACCGTACTGTTGCAACATTCATGGAACCTCAACTAGTGGACAATTGCCGTAATGGAAGGTGGCAATTGTGTGGGGTTGAGGTAGGCGTCACCGCTGCCACGCGAGTTCGCTACACTGATTTGCAAGTAAGTTAATTACAACTGACTATTAGACACTCCATTTTGATTTTTTCTCAGAATATTGAATAAACTTCATTGTACTTTCAGTTTTTTTTTTCAGATTTTTAAATGGTGAAGTTTATGTTATTATCCAACTTTAAAGCTTTAATGGTATAAAATATAATGTTAATAATAATTAATAAAATTTTCTAAGAAATACCTCAGGAAATACTGCTATTTTTCTTTAATTTGAGCCAAAGATTAAGTAATTTGCTTCATTACAATCGGAGGAATGATTGATCGAAGAGTGAGGAGCTCACGATTTTTGGGACATTTCAAAAATTAATATGTGCCAAAATAATATTTTTTTATAAAACGAAGAAAATCGGGTTAAATATATTTTGTTCCAAAACACCAAAAAAAATTTCAAGAAAATCTGAGAGATCAAGGTCATTTTTTCCATATTTTGTGCGATTTGACGTGGAATGACTCAAAGAGGGCATGGGAAAATTAAACGAGCAAGTTCATATAGAAGAAAGTTGGACATTCGACTTCCTTATAGGCATGTCTATAGAAGTAAATACACATTCACATACAGGAAAAAATTAGTCGGTGTGCAGTTGCGAGTATGCGATCACCCAGGAACCGCCACTGATTGAACTGTTGTTGCCAGTGTGAGAGAGAAAGCAATATATGTTTCTTTGGTTAGTTTTCCATGAGTATGCGATGCATGGCAGATATCAACATGTTTTTAAATTTTCAAGAAACAGAAGTTTGGAGCCATTGGGTCCAGTGATTGGGCTAACATTATCATCTGATGTGCATTTGCCCTTCACAGCAGGCTACACACTAGAAACTGTACACCATTGAATGATAAATTTTAAAAACTCAATAGTGCCATCAGAAATCTCAATCCCCTGACTTTTCAAAATTCCTAGTGCTGCCACATTCTTAGAACCAAAAACACTGACTGCAAGGGAGTAGGGTAATCAGGCCGGTTTCGGGACATCAAAGGGCTTGTTTACACGTGTTAACATGATGTAAACATGTGTTTTTCACACCTCTTTGTCTTTGTGCGCACTTGCCAACAAAAAAGCCGCCCCCTAGGTACTTGTCACCTCTCCTGTTTTTGATTGACAAGAGTTGACAGTTTATCTATCATGTTTACAAATTTGATAATGATCGGACACATGTTTAGTTATCAGGCGGCATTGACTACAAAGGCGCGAAGCCGCTAAAAAGGGGCTTTCACCGCTTTATAGAGGAAATGCGATACCGCATCTAATAACTTATAATTTTTGCATGTCGGTGGCTGTATTTGATTATTGCGGCAATAGCATGACTAAAGTTGCTAAAGTTCGATTAAATCTAAATAACGAAAATAAATTCGGTGATCAAATGTTTAATAAATCCCCTCTGATGTATTAGTATTCAAAGAAATCTTGCAAGACGATGACTTCAACGCACGTGATTTAAGTGACTCCAGTATGGGGGAGGGGTGCAGTAACTATTTAGTAGTATCCTCATATATAAGATATATCTACTTCATATAAAATTATCATGATTCAATAGGCCGCCAAAACAAGCTGTTGCCTACACACCAATTACATCTAGCGCGCGACTCTGATATCACAACCGTACTTATTAATGAAATAAGACTACGCGATTCTTCAAGTTTAATTTGTATCGCTTTAAACTGTAACTACGCTTTGCATAATACATTTAAGTATAGCGAATAGCAGATGCTTATGTGATTAATGGCGTTGACAATACGTTTATTACATTATTTCATTAATCATGAATACCTTTCACCATAAGCGTTATGTAGAGCATTATGATTTCTTTCCTTTCCGGATACTACACGATTCATGTGTATGTGACAAACTTCAGCTCTATGCTGGTGTATAAGTACTTTACGAATCAACGCTATTTCATTTAAAGAAGTATACCGATAAATGCGCCAAATGTAGAAAGATGATTTTTAACAAGCAACTCACCTCAAGTCAATGGCTTGAACATGACCTGACACGTCGAGTAGAGGCGCCAGGCTGTCGACTATGTCAAAACGTGTTAGAACGCGTCCGCTATCCCCTCCGCCGTTGTGATCGCGAGTCTTTTCACACAACACACCTCCCTGTCCGTGACGACATCAACAAGTAGCGACCTGCAATCACCCCTCTCCACCGTTGCGTGGGTTCATTAGCTTGTTTGAGCATGCAAACAGCTTGCTGTGTATATAAGCAGTGATCTTTGCGTTGCAAGCATTTATTGTTGGGTTTATATGCAGTGATATTCGAAATGGCAAGTGATAACGCTGCTCGTATGCACATCAGATGTGAATGACTACTGGAGTGAGTGTGCCGAGGATTCGCTTCATTACACATACTTTCATACCGAAACATGCAATGGTTTAATGCATTCAATATTGTGTAATAAACCATCGTACCATGATCACATGTCAACATTTGATGTATGTACAGAGAACTCCGGTCTTTATCGAAGATAAAAGCTGTAAGTAATATCTTCCTTGTATAATTTAATTATATGTATGCTTATGATAAATTATAACTAGTTCAATATATTTTATTACTTCAGGGAAAATCATACCAATGACGAAGTTCTCAGTGACGTCGATGAAGTTGATGTGTATGTATCGAAGCATCTATCGGAGTGTGATACAGAGACATGCAACGGTTACATGCATACAGTATTATGTACCAACCCGTCGCAGCATGATCGCATGGCTTCATTCTTCTTCTGCAATGAGCGCTGTGAAACCTACCAACGCAGGAAGAGAAAGCTTGAGTAAGTCAAAATTCTTAAGACTGTTACTTTTTCTTATATTGACTCTAAAGCTATTCAACGGCGGCTGACCTAAAAATATTTCTTACAGATTGCGAATGACCGAACTAAGAATACCGATGCCTGCAGAGGAACTAGATCCTGAGAAACGTGATGTCGATATAGTGGAATATCTAATCCTAGACCGTGATACGCAGCCTTTGGATGATTATATAGCTTCGGTATCCTCCAATAATAATGTTCCTGAGGCCAGGACCTCGAGGGTTGAGGACTGGCTAAACCAGGTGCTTCCAGCTGACTCACCGCAGGTGGAGTCAGAACCTCGCAAGACCTTGAAGTGAGTATGAATGCTACTAATTACTTTTAATACTGTAGCTTATCACAAGGAAAGGATTCACTAATGCATATCTTTGTTTTTCAAGCGTATTAATGCACTCCATTTAGAATGCTTCTAAGGTGATTTTGATTTGCATGTTATAGGGCTACATGGAGAACGCAGAGGGAGAAGAAGAACGAGGCTGTCCAGAAAAATCAGAAGTGCAACTGCAAGAGAATTCCTGGCGACGATCACCTTGTCCTTCTATTCATTGAAGATTCTCAATATTCAACAGCGGAAAATGGAGAATCAGATCCTCATGCTTGATTACGTCAGCATATCATTCTCGCAGAGTGTGAACATCGGGCTATACTATGACACTCCCTCTACATAAAGTGTGAAAGTGATCATTCATTTGTTTATATAACAAAATCAGATTGGAATATATTATCTAAAAACATACCCACTATTGAGAACTACCTACAGCAAGAAAAACGGTATACACATGTTAAATATTGTAATGATGTGATTTATGCATATAATATTATTGTATATATTGACAATCCTATTCGCTTGATAAATACTTGTTTAAATAATCATGTAATATCTTTAAACATTAATGCTCTAGGAAATCTAAAACGCCTAGAGCCATATATCGAAAGGCTCTTCAACAATTTAAATGATTCCTTCAAGTCGGGGACAACTATTGTTTCTGGGAGTAGGAAAGGGAGAAGGAAAATGCTTGAAATGTATAATAAGATCAATAAAACAGTGTTATAGTACATATATACTTAATTTATTACTTTAACAAATTACCCTATTACATTCCTTCACATTTCCAAAACACCAAATGATGGTATTCCAGTTAACATAAAAATTTACGGACGAATGCTGCTTCGCATGGTGCTTACTAGCTGCAAAGTATCGTACTAAGGAGCATCCAGAGAGAACAGGTTCATACCCCCTTAAACTGCTTTTCAAAGCGTTCAATTATGAAGATATTGACTTTCTGGGGTCTCTGCATCAAATTGAAGGCTTTGAACGGCAGAACAAAGGAATATCCATTTACGTGTTTGGTATTGAAGAAAATGAAAACATTATGCCACTATATCAAACAGCAGAAATAAAAGAGAAACATATTAACCCTTTTTGGGTTGAAAATGAGAAGTCACACTACTGCCTCATTAGAAGCATATCCAGATTAATAAGCGCACAGGCTACGAAGCGTGTCTATGAGAAGCATGCATGAGGAGATGTAGTAACGAGAAGGTTCTGGTACAGCATAAGCTTAGATGCAATAAGTGTCAATTACTAAAGATGCCGCAACAGGGTGAGTTCATTGAGTTTAAAGCATTTTCCAGAAGCGCTCCTGTGCTCTTTGTTGTTTATGCGGACATTCAATCTGTTCTGGCTAAGGTCCACTCTTGCGAGCCCTCCGGCAGTACGAGTTGGAGCCGAGCTATTCAAGAGCATGAGGTAATGTCAATAGCGCTAAAGGTGGTATGTAGATCTGATGAGTCATTATCAAAATTCTTCCTGTTCAGAGGTCCTAATGCAATTGATGACTTCATCAAGCAATTGAAATCAATTGCTGATGAAGTCATTGACGTGTATTCGACAACTGTTCCTATGCGGATGACCCCCCTGAAGACGAACAGAGTTTTAAAAATGCTTCTGAGTGTCACATATGCCTTTGGGGTTTTGCGATGTGTGAAAAGAAGACGCGTGACCATGCTCAGGGGCTTTTATTGGCGCTAGTCATAACAAGTGTAATCTAAATCGAAAGGTCCCCAACTTCGTACCTATCTTTTTCCATTGCCTATCAAATTATGACAGTCATTTCCTTATAAGGCACCTGGCATTTGATGATGATAAACCTATTTCATGCATTGCTCAATCCTCTGAAAGGTATTTAGCATTCACCAAAAGGTACAGGAGCATTCAGCTGTTTCTCGATAGTTTTAAATTCCTGTATGATAAGCTATCCACCCTGGCTGACATGCTAGAGGAAGATGATTTTAAAATCACGAGAGCTGAATACCCTGTTGCGGAGCATTTTAAGCTTGTCACCAACAAGGATGTCTTCCCTTATGAATACGTAACACCCTGCAGTGTATTAAGCGAGACCAAGCTACCTCCAAAGGAGGCTTTCTTTAGTACACTACAGAATGAAACTATTTCCGATTATGATTACGGACATGCTGACAAAATTTGGGATACCTTTAACATTCAGAATCTCGGAGAATACAGCGATATGTACTTAAAGACAGATACACTGCTCTTGGCTGACATTTTTTAGAAGTTTCGAAATCTCTTGCTGGATATGTATAACCTCGACCCAGCGTGGTTTTACACATTACCGGGACTTGCTTTTGATGCCATGTTGAAATCAACAAAGGCAAGACTCTTTAATTCATGATAAGAGTATGTTGGAGTTCTTCGAGTCTGGATTTAGAGGCGGCCTGTGCACTGTGGTGAAGGGGTACTCTAAGGCCAACCACAGGTACGTGCCAAACTTTAATCAGCATGCACCTGTCAATTATTTATCATATATGGACTTAAATAGTTTATATGGGTGTGCGATGGGTAAAAGAATACCCTACGGCAACCTGAAGTGGCCAGACAGAGGAGAAATTGTCTTATTTCATTAATAAGTACGGTTGTGATATCAGAGTCGCACGTTAGATTTAATTGGTGTGTAGGCAACAGCTTGTTTTAGTGGCCTGTTGAATCATGATAATTTTATATGAAATAGATATATATTATATATGAGGATACTACTAAATAGTTACTGCACTCCTCCCCCATACTGGAGTCACTTAAATCACGTGCGTTGAATTCATCGTCTTGCAAGATTTCTTTGAATACCGATACATCAGAGGTGATTTATTAAACATTTGATTACCGAATTTATTTTCGTTATTTAGATTTAATCGAACTTTAGCACGTGTCATGCTATTGCCGCAATAATCAAATACAGCCACCGACATGCAAAAATTATAAGTTATTAGATGCGGTATCGCATTTCCTCTATAAAGCGGTGAAAGCCCCTTTTTAGCGGCTTCGCGCCTTTGAAGTCAATGCCGCCTGATAACTAAACATGTGTCCGATCATTATCAAATTTGTTAACATGATAGATAAACTGTCAACCCTTGTCAATCAAAAACATGACAGGTGACAAGTACCTGGGGGGGGGGGGGCTTTTTTGGTCGGCAAGTGCGCACAAAGACAAGTAGGTGTAAAAAAACACATGTTTACATCATGTTAACACGTGTAAACAAGCCCTTTGATGTCCCGAAACCGGCTTTATTACCTTACTCAAGGGAAACATTGTCTCTCAATAGAAGTTGGATATACTATCTTTCTCACTAGCTTCGGGGCAAGTTAGCAGTTTGTTTTTCCCAGAATGAAATAGGTTCCTCACATCTGAAAATTTTGCTTCACTGACATGTTAATGTGTTGCGCTCCCTGCATCACCTTGTAGTAATGCATTAATGAAAGTAAATGTTTCCTCAATGTTTGGCTTTAAGAATAATTCATTTTTTCCATTTAACCAATTAGTTGTGATACACTTGACGAAGTGCACACTGTCAAGCAGAAGAAAGAGATTTTCATATGGAGCAATTGGATTTGTAATACATTGCTGTAAAGTGTCACCACAGATAATCTGATACATTTCCATATTAGTGCCATGGTTATCTGTTACTGGACATATTGCATCATTTCCAAGCTCATGCATTATCTTTAATATGTCAATTGTCATTTTCAATAGTGTATCAGAATTAATATTTTTACAGGAAAGAGAGCTATTACTTTATAATCAGAGTGTAAAGATCATGCCATGAAAACCTGCATTGTGCCTGCTCTAGTAGCATCTGAAGTATCCTCAGCAACACCAAATATCTTTCCTGCCTTATAAGAGAATTTTGAGTTAACATAGACTTCATCTAGCATCACTGAAATTACCTTGTCATTTTGCTGAAGTCATTTATTTTATTTGTGCCCATTTTGCATAGAAACTCCCTTTAAAAGGTAGTATGAGGTAATGTTAACACATTTGTGTTTCTCAAGTGATAGTAGGCATCAGGAAATGAAAAGCAAATTGTTGCTGCCCATATCAAAAGCTCAGGAGAATATATAATTTGCTTTGATTTTGCAAGTTGTAATTGCTCCAAAATAGATTCTGTTTTAGAGGCTATATCATCATTAAAATCACTTTTCAATGGTATTAGTCAGCCATGATATGAATGCACTCTGTGAGAAGAGTTGCTAAACATGTACGTCACAAGTAGGCGGGGTTTCCGAGGTACAGTCGCGTAAAGGAAACACCACCAATACCAAGATGCTTGCAATGAGGCATGCTAACGATGTAAACAGAGTAATACCAGCAGTTCAAAAGTACTGTCTACAAGACAGTTGAACTGTAGGCAGTGCCAGTGTTGCCACAATATTATATGGTATGATTTCTAGAGTTACTAATAAACATAATTCATTAGTGATATTACTGAAAGTTTGAGCGTGATTGCTTTGCTTTATACGGTGACGTATTGTATATATTTTTTATATTTCGCTTAGAAATATATTTTTATTTTTGACTAATTGTTGCTGGTGTCTATGTTTTTATTTTAATAGCAATGAAAGGATTCACATTTGATTCTTACGAATTCAATAACCCGGCTTCTTTTGAGATCCACTTCTAACAAGACTACAATATAAATATTATTAGCAGACACAAAGAAAGTTTCCTGACAATGCAATCCGTGAGACTACAATATAAGGCTATCTCTTAAGCCAGGGGAAGACAACTTCGGGCCGTGTGACGTATTTAAACGAAGAGCCAGCTTGTACGTTCGTGTGACGTCAGGCGAGAGTATTGCTATGCTGCCTAGATCAGCGGCGCTACTTGCACGAAACTGAATGATTATGAAACATTAAGGAGAACCCTCTTCAGCCTAGTCTGAGGTTTTTACATGTTGTGTGAGGGATCTTAACGGCGTTAGTGCGAATTTTGTTTTTATTTTGTTTGTATTAATTTTGTTGACATTGTGTAGTGTTGTGTGTTGTGGTTTTGCGTTTGTGTTCAGCTCCCCGTGTTTCACGCTAGTTTGAGACCAGACTTCAAGATGTGGAAACATTGTCAACTACGTTTCAAATGACGATTTGCTGAAGGACAACTATAAACACAAGGAAGTCTTGACTGATTTTTATAAGAATGTTCCTCAAACCAGATTTCTGAGGTTGTATGCCCTTGTTGAACGGATATTATGTATGTTTGGTTCTACGTATGTGTGCGAACAATCATTTTCTGTTATGAACCTTTCTAAGTCAAAATCCCAAAGCATATCGTCAGATCACAACCCAATATGCAGTCTTCGGTTACAAATGTGCCGTACATTACGCCCTAACATTGACAAACTAGTTAAAGAAAAGCAAAACGGCGAATGTCGGAAAATGTCCACCTAATTGTTCTGTATAGCTCTCCTCTAGCTCAGGCAAAATAGTTATAATTTCTGTTCTATTTGCGTTGTAACATGACTGTTCACATAAACTACAATTTATATACATAGCATAAAGTCAAAATGTAATTAATTATAATCTGTGAGTATTCCGTAATAGAAACAGTCAGCGGTAAAATTACGATGTCCCGCACGCGATTTCCTCTTCTCCGCTGTGACGTCACACGTTCAACTGGCCTTTGGTAGGAGCATATGAGCTGAGTGAGGTGACGTCACAGCAGCGATACCTGTCTTCCCCTGTCTTAAGCTCACATTCCATGTTGTCAAATGTTAATTGTTAATTTAAATTTCAGTAATGTGTATGTGTATTAATTTTACCCTAAAATTTGTACCAAATTAATGCGAATTTATAGTATAATATTCAACAGAAAACACCGCTAACTTAAATTTCACTGTACAATAAAGGTGACCTTCAAAAAAAAATTACACAAAACCTGCCCTTTCTTATGTATTTTGACGCACTGACTTCAAATATGGCCTTTGTGTTTGTATAGCACCCTCAGTTCTTTAGTAAGTCGTATACTTACACTTCTAGTCACTTATAAATATTGCAGTCACCGTAACATCAAAAACTAACTGGTATATGTAGAAGAGTCCTTCATAATAAAATTACATCTAATTTTGTAAAAGTGGTTTCTCTTATGAGGTTCCAGCAGTAATCTGCAAGCATATTGGGATTCCATCTTCCTTAATACCTTTTCTCCATTTGTGAAATATCTTGGTGGAATCGTTCTCCATGTTCATCACTAACTTGCCCTATACTTGCAGAGAAAAAGTCCAAATGGGAATGCAGGAAGTGCATTTTGAAAAACATGTTGCAACCTAGGTTTCTGTAGGCTCCTAGTAATTTCTCAATTAATTGTTCGTAATTTTGTGCTTTAGTATTACCTAAGAACTGTTCGAAAATGGTCCTGAATGATATTGATGCTTCAAGTTCCACATGATTCAATTTACTTTCAAACAGCTGACTTTCATTAGTTCCCGTATCTGAGGCCCAATAAAATTGCCTTTCTTCAACTTAGAAGTACTGATTCTTGGAAATGTTTCTTCTAGGTATTTGAAACCTGCTCCAGATTAGTCTAATGCCTTGACAAAATTCTTCATTAGGCCTACTTTTATAGGAAGTGGAGGCAACAAAATGTTTGATCGATCAACCAATGGCTCAACTAAGATACTCTTTTCTCCAGGGACAAATTTCTTCAGGGAAGGCCATATTTTACTGTCGTGATGTTTGAATCTATCATGGCTATCCCATTCGCTCAAAAAGCAGCTAAATATTTCCTATATCCGCTTTGCAATCCTAACAGTATTCCAATCATTTTGAAATTATCACAGATGGACCAGTTGTATTTGTCATAATGCACTTTTTGTAATATTATCTGCATATTTTTGTAACTTTGTTTCATTTGTACCGCATGACCAATGGCTACCGATGGTTGTGTGTTACCATTATGTAAAAGCACAGCCTTCATAGTGAATTTTGAAGCATTTATGAAGAGCCTCCATTCATCTGGGTTGTGAATTTTAGCAAGAGCATTAATCAAACCATCAATATCACAACAATAACCCATATTCTCTTCCATTCTGAAATATTTAATCAGATGCCGTTCTCGTTGTCGAAAAATTGATATGGACGTATCTCTGTGTAAGAAATTCCATTCCTTTAGCCTAGAACCTAAAAGTTCTGCTTGGGCTTTGGAAATATTTAACTCTCGGACCAAATCATTTAACTCTCCCTGAGTTACCTCATGATGCATGTTGGGATCTGGGTCTTCAAATTCTGATCCTGAGCTTGATTGGGTTGTCACTTTTTTCAGACTCGTCTTCTAATGTCCAGGATTCAGGAGGAGCAGGAATGGGAAAGTAATTCATCACTGTAAGCAACAGGTCTAATAGCTGAAGGAATGTTTGGATATGCAATTGTCTTTTTGTCTTTTCCCTTAAGTCCTGTAATTTTAGTCACACAAAAATAGCAATCATCAATATGGTCCATTCGTTCTCTCCGTACCAACGGAATTGCAAAAGACAAAGAACCTTTCCGTTTATTCTTTAACCACCCTCTTAACCAGCTGGCACAATTTCTACAAACCACATAGGGAGCCCAAATGCGGCTTTGATCACCAAGTTTAAGATCAAAATATAATTCATAAGCCTTTTCTGTTAGTGGTGTTATTTTCTGTCATTATGTTTAATTGTATATTCATCGCACACGTAGCAATTATCAGGATGATCAATATACATTCGCGACACATTTGTTGCTATATTAGTATTTTATATGAATCACACACAACTTTTCACTAATAAAACTTACAAATGACTAATTCTGCTATGGATGAAATTGGTAGTCACCTTCAAGTAAACATAAGATAAGGCAGGAAGATGATTACTACATACGAGTAGGGATTGAAAAATATAAGCAGAGGATTCTCCTAATGGATGAAATTGGAGATTCACCTGCAAGTAAACATAAGATAGGATAACCCTAAGTATAGAGGTTGAAAAATAAACATGAATCTGCTATGAATGAAACTCCTTCAAGTAAACATATTTTTATTATTACAAAGTCTTCCTGTACATTTACAGGTTGCCACTATCCACTATGACAAAGAATAGCATCTGCATTTTACATTAAATGTTACAAAAGAAATATTTATATTTTGAACTGTAGGGATTAAAAAATAAACAGATGAGACATTTGGAAATGTAATAATTTATTCACTATTAGGAGACACAAAAACAGGAAATAAATTGTCAAATGCAAAATTGTCATAACACCACGGTCCTTACTAACTAAAGCAGTAAAATAATAAAAAATAAATGTTATTATCACTATTAGATCTTGTTTACTATGTCAATCACTATAACAGACATTTAAGCATTTACAGTCAGTGCTAATTCAGAAAACAGACTTTTTTTTTAACTGTGGGTGCCAGAGAAAAACTGTTTGCACCATTGAATCCATATAATAAACACCCAATTTCATGCTGAAAAATATTTTGCTGTTGTATAGCGCTATTAATGCGATTTTTTCAAATAATTACCACCAAAAAATCTTGCGTTTGATGATGCTCTTTCACATAATATTTGTTGTGCCGGGAAAGAAAAGATAAATTGCTCATGTGAAGACATCAGCAAGTGAGTACTGTTTTCTTTGTGCGACTGTACATTCCCGGTATCGCTTTTCCCCTCGCGTTCCCGCGTTCCGCGCAAAACCCTACGCTTAAGATAGTAAAGAAACCTGTGGCGTCCTCCTTCAAGTGCATTCATATCGTGGCCGAGTAGTACCAATAGAGTTACCTGTGAACCCATTTAGGTGACTCAGCAGATTGTCGAATTTCGTCCATTTGTCACATTTCAAATCCTCTTGCACCCCAGGCTGTAATATCCATTTGAATATATCTATAGGCAAACACACATTTTTGTGAAACACTTGACTTCCAAGGAACTTGATATCTTGAAGCACACTAAAACTAATGGCACATCACTGAACGAATCATGCTTTAATTTAATAAACACATAGTCATCTTTCACTGAAATTTGTAGCGTTATTTTCAAGTTAAAATAAATGTTAATAAATGACGGTATTGGAGTGCGAAGGATTCTGCAAGTTTTATACAAATTATAAATTTGGGCCGTTAAAAATGACGCCATTCAGCATGGGTATGCAAACCCAACGGAGAATATTTATAATCAAAATTTAAACTAATAACCAATGAAATCGCAATGTTTTAATAAAGGACGAATTCAGGGCTCGAAGTAGGACAAACTACGAAGATCTACTCAGAACATCAAGAAACTACACACCCACAGGAGGCAAAAGAATCAACCCTGGAATACAGCAACTGTACCATCAGTGACGGATATCAAGTAAGACAGTGCCAATTTCGCAAAATAAGTGTGCATACTCCAATGTTTTTACGAAGTGGATAATCATTGCCTAACCTCTCAAACATGAGTAATCAATCAAGTGAAAATATGGAAATATTAGACGATAATAGTTGTAGTGACGTTAGGGACATTGACATACCATCTCCAGAAAGATGTGTAGTAAGTGAACCTATTAATGTAGGAAGGGTAAACCAAGAATTATTGTATATGTCTAATCGACCCACTTCCCTCCCCAAGTTGTTGATTTAGATGCTTTAGTGCGAGATTTAGTAGTTTACTAGCAGCCAAAGTGTCTAATGATATAAAAAATTTAAGAAGTGAGTTCAAAGATTTAAAAAGTAAAATGGGGAATTTAGAAAGTAAATTGCAAAACAGTAGCAAAAATTTAGAAAATAAGATGAAGATCCAGAATCATTAAATGAAAAGTTAGATAAATTATCCATTGTAACTGGAGAATTAGACAAGAAATTCTGCACCCAGACACAAGAATTTAGAGAAATGTTAACGGATAGCAATCGTGAACTTCAAAGAGGAATAGATAACATTGCCATAGAAATAGACCAAACTAAATTAAATCGCTCAGTGACCTCGCCAGCGGTAAACTAAGTGAGGATTTTGAAGAGACTCGCCAGAAATCCCAGGATAGAATAGGGGTTGTGCCTAACCTAAAAGAGTCAACAAAGTGCCTGTGAAATAACAAATCTAAGATTAGGGATAATAGAGAATTTTGGAATCGAAAAAGCCTCAAAAACCAAAGGAAATTATTCTTTAGAAACTCCCAAAACTGAAATAAAAGTGTATGGAAAGGTGATCTACGCCCTATTAGATAGCGGTGCGAACATCATATTAGTATGCTCCGAAAAATGTTACCAATATTCTTGATACAGCAAATAGATTACAGAATTTACCTATAACAAACACCTACTGTACACTCGCGGTGGGAAAACAATAGCAAAGGATCAGAGGACAGGCTTTATTCAAAGTTCAGATGGGCTCGAAATCTTATGTTTAATTGTGCCTAAATTCAACATAGACTTCTAAATTGGGACTGATCTCATGTAGCAAAATTAGATTTCGGCAACAGATGTTTTAAAATGAAAATGGGAGAAGAGACAATTAACATTTCTTTCCTTACTGCCAATTCTAAAGCAGAGTATGAATGCTTACCAGAAGAAATTCAAATAGAAGAAGAACAATTCTTTGTGGAAATGATTCGGATAGGAAATAATCAAATAAATATTCTGGAAGAAGAAAAAGGAGAAGAGAGAAACGTCGAGGTAAATGTATGGTATGAGCCAGTTATTTGTCATTACTAGAGAGCGGATTTATATGCACTAAAAACCATAAATATATGCATGCAACTATGCAGCAAAAACGTTGAAAATATGCTCTTAAAATTAAAAAATATGCACAAAAATGTAGGTATTTTCTTGTAATAGTAAAATACACTATTTCCTCACATTTTTTATGAAGCAATAATTGTACATTTTTACTCTTTTGCTCCTAATTGAAGTTAGTTTCAAATTATATTGTCGTTCTTATTAATCTTGTGTGTAATTAACTAATTAATATTAAATATAAGTCAACATTCATTTAACGATCAATCACATCAATTTTTGTTACAATAAATAACCAAATATTTTTCTAAATTTTCTGGTAGACGGCCCTTCCTTCTGTCACTTAAAATGTGTTTGAATGGAGAGAATGATCTCTCCACTTCACATAAGGTCACAGGGGAGTATCGCGAAGAGGCTATGTCACTCACAAAATAAGAACTAAATTCTTTTTCAGATTCACCTCGTAATACACTGTTCACATCCCGAATAAACTTTAGTCCTGTATTCCTGGCTCCAATTTCCTGCTTTGTTTTGTCACCGTGCTCAGCAATAATGTACAATGAAGCTTATTCTCAAACTTCAAAGAATATCGCCGGTTGAAAACGAAAACAAGGAAATTACCAACTGTCCATTGTTGGCAAGCACGTTCCTTTCTTCCGAAATGGTTTAGGTCAGATTGCTTTATTGACCTGTTGAGATTTAAATCTGCAGGTCCCTGCTCAGCATTATCACTGTTGTGCGAAAAGGCGAATAGCTTATATACATAGGGATGCTGGCTTTCTATGAAAAGAAAGTTATCTTCATTTGCAAAAACATGACAATAAAGCAGAAGCTTGTCATGTTGTGGGCTTAAAAACGAATATTTTAACATCAAATAGAGAGGAAAAAAGTGTAATAGGATATGCACCGATATGCACATACTAGTGAAACATTCGCTAATCCTGTGAATATGCATTTCTATGCACTATAAAACTTTGCCAATTGATTTCAAATGATATGAAACGCATTCTCCTCTTCCATGCATATGTTTCTGTTTGAAGTTACAAAAGATGCAAATATGCGGAAATCCACCCTCTAGTCATTACTATGGAACTGCTGAACAAAGTGGCCGCGCCGTAGCCGAGTGGTCAGACCACTCACTTCTCACCAAATCGACCTGGGTTCAATCCCATGTGAGATTCGTGGTGGACAAAGCGGTGCTGGGGCAGGTTTCCCCCGCCGTCTCATTCCACCGGTGCTCAATCTTCATTCCATGTATCATCAATGTCACCGCCTGCGGTGCCGTAGTAGTAAAAGTTGGCGTTAAACTCTACAAAACAAAACAAAACAGCTGAGCAAGATCATTATCGTCGTAGGAAAAGTAACAACGAACATGTGTTCGAACTAGAAAATGGACAGCAAGTAAACAAAAACAGAGATAATCGAGAAGCAATTTTAAAGGAAGTTAGGGAAACTGAATTACCCCGACGTGAGAAAGAGATGCTTTTGGGGACGTTATTTCGAAACAAAAGTGTATTTTCAGAAAATCGTGGACTATGCAAGGTGTATTCCCACACTTTCACGGTTCAAAATCTATCTCCTTACACTCATAAAGCCAGGAATCTCCCTCTCTCGTTACAAGCTGAAGTGGAACGATGAAAGAACAACGCAATATTGAAGATTCTTCGGCAACCTTTTGTAACCCGCTGTGTTGGGTAATGAAACCAGACAAGTCATTAAGACTAACAATTGACGCCAGGCGACTTAACAAACGTACATTGCCAGATTATTGCAGACCAGAACCTGTAGAAGAAATATCATTCCGAGTCAACAAAGGTAAAATATTTTCAAGTATCGACCTCGTATCTTCGTATTGGAAATTTCCTCTAGCTGAAGAAGTCAGAGATTATTCTTCATTTATTTTCCAAGGAAAACTGATGCGTTTCACAAGAGCACCCTTTGGGTTAAAGAACTCTGGAGGTGCATTGTTGCGAGCTATTGATGCTATTTTTGGGAATAGGGTACGAGAATATGCATGTCTGTATATGGATGACTTTCTTGTATATAGTGAAACCTTTGAGGATTGCTGAAAGTGGAATGACAGTGCATCTACTAAAATCAAAATGTTTTCTTAGAGAAGTTAATTTTCTTGGCTACATAATATCTGAACATGGATGTAAGCCAGATCTCAAGAGAATTGAGAGTTTACTCAAGATTCCAAGTCCCAAGAATGTAAAACAATTAAATAGAATTTTTAGCTTAATACAGTATCAGTCAAAATTCCTTATCAATTACGCCAAAGAAGCGCCACCACTCAGACATTTATTGCGGAAAGGCATAAAATGGAGATGGACCGAATGCGAGGAAAATGCATGACAGCGTGTTAAAGCACTTTTTGCTCACACTGTTCTCCTGGAAAGACTAAGGTATGACCAAGACTTTCATCTGTATACAGACAGTAGTACCAACGGATTAGGGTGTGTCTTGATGCCAGAATATGATGGACACTCACATGTAATAGCAACTGCTAGTCGTTCATTACTTCCCTCAGAGCAAAACCAGTGTATTACACTTTTGGAAATCTCTGTATTATTCTTCGCACTGAGGAAATTTCAACATTATGTCCTAAACAGGAAAGTGTTTACACGGACCATCTGAGCTTGTCTTTCATACAACAATGCAAACTTACGAGTAGCAAAATATCCCGCTACATCCAAGAGATCAGAGCACATGATTTAGAAGTCAGACACATCCCTGGGAAGAACAACATTTTTAGTGACATCCTATCCAGACTACCCAGTTCGATTCCTGAAAACCATTCCGAAGAGTTTCACTTAGTTCCACTAATGTAAATAGATCTCACCATAAATAAAACTTTAATCAAACAAATACGTAGGTTGGGAAAACTACAAGAAGAGAACAATGAACTCCAGAAAGTATTAACTACTGCTCCTGACATAATAGAAGACACACCAGGAAAATTTGGAAAGAAAGATGGAATTTTATGTAAGCTAACTGGTCAAGAATACAAAGTATGGAAACCATTTTTCCCAAAATCTTTGGTGTCCTGTGTTATAGAATCATTCCATTTACCTACTGAGAGAACAGCTTTAAACATTTCCCAAAGTTTTTTTTATGTGAAGCACTTATATAAAGAAGTTCGCACGTTTCTGTTCACTTGTGGTTTATGCCAGAAAGCAAAATCATTAAATACAAAGTTTGACGTCGAGCCACAACTTGTTGAAAGGAAAGGTCCTTATAATTTAGTTTGTTTAGATGTCCATGGAGAGCTACCACGGGGAAGATTCGGTTACAGATATCTACTCTTATTGGTAGGCGTATTTAGTGATTTTGCAAGTTGTATGCTATGAAAAGTATCACGTCTAGAGCATGCTTAAGAAAAGTAATACAGGACTATATACATAAATATGGACATATAAAGGTATTGCTGTCTGACAACGCTAGTGTAAATAGGATCAAAATATTCGACAAAACATTAACTGACAACAATATCAAAATTTACAACAGTACCAGATAATGCTGCAGGAAATAGGGCTGAACGTACTTTATGTGACGTAACTCCCTAGATGAGAGTGATTTCCCATGATCGGCACACTTCATGGGTGGATTATTGCAAAATGATTGAGAATGTGATGAATAATTCGATACATCCCGTTACATGATACAGTCCTCATTTCTTAATGACCGGAGAAACTCCAAAGGAATTAATCCCTGGTCTTCGTAAAACAATAGCGGGGAGTATGGATGAAACGCTACTACAAAAATGTGAGAAGGCAGTGGCAAGAACTCGACGGAGATTCGAACTAGAAATAGGAGATCTCGTGTTAGTGAGGAATCACAAGTTGTCTAGCCAGATTAACCATCGTTATTTCCCAATGTAGTTACTTTATTCTGGACCATACAAGATCACCGAGAAATTTGGCCAACATTCTTTTGAGCTAAAGCATTTAAAGAAAAAACAAAAGTTTTGGGCATCATCACATAAAATTCCTAACATTTCTCTGTGAAATATTTGCATATTTAGTGGGTGTTGGTTAAATAAAATGTGAACATTTCAAAGAAGACTGTAACATTTACCTTTCATGTCAAGTGATGAGTGATAATTGAATGTTCTATATAGTGTTTCTTAACTAAAGTGTTTTGTGATTATTGATAAAGAAAAGGAAAGACACACAAACTTACAGGGGTATCCAAAATCTCCGAAGAGTGAGTAAAATAACTTCGAAAAATGCATATGAATATTGTATGAAACTTAAATAATTTATATTGTTCATTGTTATATTCAGGAATTATTTTAATGTATACCCATAATAATGATGCATCACTAGTAGGTAAGAACGAATGTTATGTGAAATTTAATAGTCATTATGTACTTCATTTTCACATAAGGGGCATTTTGTAACGTTATTTTCAAGTTAAAATAAATGTTAATAAATGACGGCATTGGAGTGCGAAGGTTTCTGCAAGATTTATACAAATTATAAGTTTGGGCCGTTAAAAATGACGCCACTCAGTTTGGGTACGCCAACCCAACGGACGATATTTATAATCAAAACTTAAACTAATAACCAATTTTACTGTCTGTGAATAATGCAGCTTGTTTTTCATCGTGTCTAACAAAATATAAAAAATATAAAATATAAGAATATAAAAAATCTAACAAAATATAAAAGGATACAAAGATTGATTAATATAAAAATTGCTAAAGCCTACCATACTATATCTTACGAGGCACCATGCGTAGTAGCGGGCGTTCCACCCTTACAAATAACCATAGAACAATATGTAAGAACCTACCTGGAAACTAGTAAACAATCAAGAATATGACGCACCGCTGGAAGTCAGGTATTGCAGACACCCTGCGGAAATATCCCTAATAGATGAGGTAACTAACAATAATGAATATGCAGTTGAAATGTACACCGATGGTAGCAAAACTGGTGATAAAGTTCGGGCAGCAGGGATCATCTTCATCCATGGCAACCTGGCATATAAATTAAAGTTCAAGTTGCATCCACGAAGCACGAATAACCAGGCTGAACAACTGACAATATTAAAAACACTTGAAAAACTAGATGAGCTTGGATATGGAGAATGCGATGAAAAATGTATGTTTGTATGTCTGTGTGTGTCTGTCTGTCTGCCTGTGTCTGTGTGTGTGTGGGTGGGTAGGTAGGTAGGTAGGTAGGTAGGTAGGTAGGTAGGTGGGTAGGTGGGTAGGTGGGTGGGTGGGTAGGTAGGAAGGAAGGTAGATAGGAAGGAAGGTAGGTAGGTATGTATGTATTTTTTTTTTAAATATCAGTACTTTATTATCTGCATGCCCCATTACAGAGCGTAATATTACATGCATGGAAATACATAGCTTGATTTACATTTTGAACAGTGTTCACTTATGAGTTAGTCACAACTGAATTGATTTTATAAAAGTTTTGAATGCCCTTAGGTGGTTGTGTGTAAGTTGTGCACAAGTAGCTGGCCAATCTCCCCGGTTTTTCCTTATTTCTCGAATTAGTGAACTTCTCTGTTGTTTGGTGTCTCCACATTCATAGATCAGATGATTCACAGTTTGTTGTCCTCTGCCGCAGGTACATGTTGGGTCATCTATAATCTGAAATCTATGAAGGTATGCTTTGGTTTTTCCGTGTCCAGAAATAAATGCTGTGAACTCAGGAGTTGGAGGTACTACAATATTCAATCTCTTTTTATTGATGGAAAGAAAGATTTTGTTATTGCGCCTTTTGTTGAAATATTCCATCTATCTTGCCATTCCTGTATCCCTTTTTCTTTGATGTCTGTAACTATCGCTGTTTTTGGCACTCTACTGTATACAATTTCTAAGTGATCATCAGGGGCAACTTGCTTTGCCAAGTTATCAGTCCATTCGTTTTCAGCAATCCCTATGTGTGCTTTGATCCAGCTGAAATGTACAACCCACTGATTTTGTTCAAGGGCGCGTAATGCTTTTAGAATGTTGGCTATGATACTATTTTGTTTTTTATTTTTCTTTAACAAGCACAGTGTTATGTTACTGTCTGTATAGATTACTGCTCTTTTTTCTACGTGGATTTTGTCTTGTATTGTTTGAAGTTGCTCTAAGGATTTTAAAATGGCTATTTGCTCAGCTTGATTATTGGAACATTTCCCTTCCAGACGGTATTTAAGCTGACAAATTGGAGATTTTTCCTTGAATATTACAGCTGCTGCTCCCACCTTATCATTTGTTTTGCTACCATCTGTGCATATTCTTATGGGATACGCTCTTAGTGCCTCTGATTCCTCTATGGTTACCTCTTCAGCTGGGTGAGGCCATTTTGAAGGTTCTAATGGTGCGTTGTATGTATGTATGTGTGTGTGTCTGTCTGTCTGTCTGTCTGTCTGTCTGTCTGTCTGTCTGTATGTATGTATGTATGTATGTATGTATGTATGTATGTATGTATTTTTTTTTAAGATTCTTTATTGTTCTACATGTTCCATTACAATATGTAATACTACATGTTGGGTTTGCTTACAAAGTAAATTGATAATCATATATTAATTTAACATGAATAATTTATATAGTTCAATTATTTTGTATGTATGTATGTATGTATTTTTTTTTATTTATTGTTAATATACAGCATGCCCCAATACTTAGTAATATTACATGCTGTGTGTGTGTGTGTGTGTGTGTGTGTGTGTGTGTGTGTGTGTGTGTGTGTGTGTGTGTGTGTGTGTGTGTGTGTGTGTGTGTGTGTGTGTGTGTGTGTGTGTGTGTGTGTGTGTGTGTGTGTGTGTGTGTGTGTGTGTGTGTGTGTGTGTGTGTGTGTGTGTGTGTGTGTGTGTGTGTGTGTGTGTGTGTGTGTGTGTGTGTGTGTGTGTGTGTGTGTGTGTGTGTGTGTGTGTGTGTGTGTGTGTGTGTGTGTGTGTGTGTGTGTGTGTGTGTGTGTGTGTGTGTGTGTGTGTGTGTGTGTGTGTGTGTGTGTGTGTGTGTGTGTGTGTGTGTGTGTGTGTGTGTGTGTGTGTGTGTGTGTGTGTGTGTGTGTGTGTGTGTGTGTGTGTGTGTGTGTGTGTGTGTGTGTGTGTGTGTGTGTGTGTGTGTGTGTGTGTGTGTGTGTGTGTGTGTGTGTGTGTGTGTGTGTGTGTGTGTGTGTGTGTGTGTGTGTGTGTGTGTGTGTGTGTGTGTGTGTGTGTGTGTGTGTGTGTGTGTGTGTGTGTGTGTGTGTGTGTGTGTGTGTGTGTGTGTGTGTGTGTGTGTGTGTGTGTGTGTGTGTGTGTGTGTGTGTGTGTGT